>CM067367.1:87871399-88086399 GCA_034401795.1 Chaetoderma sp. LZ-2023a
CAGGTCCAGAATTATTTCCTGTTGGAATTATTGTCTGATGGCTTGTAGCAATCAGACGGTTAAATGGCAGCATCGGTTATTCACATGAGTTTTGAATGATAATTGGTGTAGTTTTGAAAACATTGTTGCTGTAACCTGCAGCTGCCGAACAACAGCTTTCAGCAATACTTTTGTCAAAATTGCATTGTTTAGTTTCTTACTATCTATTAGTTTCAGTTTCTGTAAAATATTGCTTTTTTGTGAACGCTTTAGCCTTCAATAGAAAATATCGATTTGCAGACCAGGAGAAGGCTATTTTTGAACATTTATAACTGGTTATCGAGCCAATCAGTCCTGTGGTAAATTTTCAAAAGTAATTTTTTCTTGATCAGCAATTGGACATTTCTCAAGAGCACGACAGGAGCCATTTTTGGCCCCTTGAGCCTTAAATAGTTAATGCTTAATAGTATCTGGTGTCTAGTATTTAGGACGCAACTCTTTACTATATAACCCACCACCAGGCGGTAGAAGGTAAGGACCGAGGGCACATCTGCATCGTACATGCTCATATATTGATGTAAATGTAATGTTGTTTTAATAGTGGGCTGATCAGCACGATGATCTGACATGTGAGCAGTTCTATCAATGGAAGATTGAGAATGATCCGGAGAATCAAGCTGTAGGCCTTGCTAGGCATCTCGATGCGAACGGCATAGGTAAGATTATGGACATGTTGGCGCATATATATATATCGCAATAGATGGTTTTCAATGTGAAATACAATATATCTAAGCACTGCAGGGGAAGGAGGGTATGGGAGATTGGGGTTGCATTTGAGACTTGAAATCATAAAAAAGTCTTCTAACAAAAATAATTGTGCACACTTCATATGTGTTAATGTTACCAGAATAATTTATAAGAGTCACTGAGAATATGATAAAAGTTTTCTTGGAATCTGTCTTCCAGTGTAACCCTTTAACACTCATATCACCCAAAAATGGCTTCTGTAGCGGTCGTGAGAAATTTCTATTTGCAGACCAAGAGAAGACTATTTTTGAAAATTTACAACTGGAAGGACTGGCTTGGTGAACAAATTCAAGGGCTAAAGGGTTAATAGTTCATTGATTAAGTAGATTCATTGGAAATCCACACGTTCACTGATTTGACATTTTAACCCCTGAGGGCGAAGCCAAATGTCCTCTTGCACTCACCACATATATGGGTAATTCACATACCAAATTTGGTTGAATTCCGTCCAATGGTTTCGGAGGAGCTGCATTACAATCGATTTCTGCACACACAGACACATGGATGGGACTACATAATATCCACTTTTTGTGCGAAAAATGTTGGCTTAATTGACTAATTACAGAAATATTTCATAAGATTTATATCATTGAATTCGGTTCCCATTTCATTATATATCATTTTTCTCTCACGGGTCAAGCAGAGGTGAGACAGAGGTACCACTGCGGATAATGATGACAGTGGCGAGTGCAATGTCAACGCTAGGTTTTGCAGTTACCATATCACTTTGACTTATGTTTAACCCTTTAATGCTCAAATTTGCTGAAGAAAATTAAAATATCTACCTATTGAATGTCCATTTACAGGCCAAGAGAGTACAATTTTTGAAAATGTATCATTGGAATGACTGGCTGAGTTATCGAGCCAGTCATTCTAGTAGTAAATTTTCAAAAATTGTATTTTGACCTGTAAATGGAGATTCCACAAGACCATAACAGAGGCTGGTTTCAGCCGTCTTGACCATTAAAGAGTTGCGGCTTGGTTAAGCCTATCAGAAGTAAGCTTGTAGACATGGTTGCTTATGCTGTTAGGAATTTACATGATGTCATTGAGGTGTAGAGGTCAAGGTCGCTGAACTCTCATGCTATCAGGATATGTGAGACATTTAGTTCCGCAGAATTCTTACTTTATAAGAGCAACATTTACAAAGTTATTGGGCAATCTGCAACAGTAGGATATCCTTCAGTCATCAGATTCATGCTCGAGAAAGATGTGCTATTGCCGTGTTTATGGTAGCTAATTAACTACACCTTGTATGCTCGAGCTTGTTCAGGAAAATTAAAAAAAAATGTTATCGAGCCAATAATTCCAGTGGTAAATTTTCAAACACAGTCTTCTCATGGTCTCAAAGTTATGGCTATCTCTTATAATAGTGTTTAAGGGTGAAAAATGCCCCCTGGATGGCCAGCGTGACAAGATTTTCACTGAATATTGGCTTCAGTTTAGAATCACAAGGTCAAAGGTCACTAGTTAAGTTGCTGTTGTTTTCTCGTATGAACATTAACCCTTTAATGGCTAAATTTTGTCAGAAAAATTAAAATCTTAGTTTATGGCATGCCCATTTTCAGGCCAAAAGAAGACTATTTTTGAAAATTTACCACTGGAATGACTCGATTACCGAACCAGTCATTCCACTGGTAAATTAACAAAAAATAGTCTTCCTTTGGCCTACAAATCTACATTCCTCAAGACCACTGCGGAGGCCGGTTTTGGCAGGCTTCGTCGTGAAATAGTTAAAATATATCCCCACATTCTTCTCTTCAGACTGTCCAAATTGTAAGATGCGCTATGTCCTGGCGAAGGGTGGTTGTATGCACTTCAGGTGTATTCAGTGCGGCCACGAGTTCTGCAGCGGTTGTTCACAGCCATTCCACAGAATAGACGTAAGTAGTTAACCCATTAAGACTCATATCGGCCAAAAACGGCTTCTGCAGGCCTCTTGGAAAAGCGCCATTTGCAGACCAAGAGGAGACTATTTTTTGAAAATTTATCTCTGGAATGACTGGCTCGATAACAGAGCCAGTCATTCTAGTGATAAATTTTCAAAAATAATCTTGGTCTGCAAATGGACATTTTCAATGAGAAAATTGAAATTTTTTTTTGAATAAATTTGAGTGTTAAAGGGTTAAGCAGCTAAGTATTTGACATTCAGCTGTTGTTGTTGTTGTTGAAGGCCAGTGGCCAAATTCTGAAATGTGGCTAATAGAGAGTTATAGATCAAATAGATTTCATAGGAAGTTGTTGCTGCATATGGCAGTAACAGCTCCCGGTCAAATTAGTTTCAAAATATTCAATACAATATTTATTAACTTGTCTCGCTGCTACAACAAAAACTTGTGACTTGCTGAATATTTTGAAAATAATTTCACTGAATGTTGTTGGTGGCTTACGTTAGCCACCAAGCACTTGCAGTCAAATTGTTTTTAAAATATTTAGCATCTCCAGAGATATAACCCTTGGAATATGTTGTCTGCAAGAACTCGGCAGTCAGACAAATTTCACAAAAGTCAAGCTTCTTCTTCTTTTCGATCGCTGGTATCACACTTGGAGAGCCGTTCTCAAGATGAAATCTGTGGTTTTCTGCAGTTCTTCCACAGGCCCATACAGCTTTTCAAGAATAGAGGTTGACAAAGGCCAGATCTCTTCTCTCAGCAGCTGATACGTACTGCAACATTGAAGTATGTGCTCTGTGGTCTGTTCTGCTTCTCCACAAGGACAAGCGGGCGATGTCGTAAGGTGGAACCGCCTGTACATGTGTTGGTTTAGTCTGTTGTGTCCAGTTCTGAGACGAAAAATGGTCACTTGCTCTGGCCTCGACAGATGATGGTAGGCATCTTCTGATTGAGGTGTTCTATAGAGGGACTTAATGATAGTCTTCATCTCTGTATGGGTAACCATGTTTTCTGTCTGATTCTCTTCTGCACCCACCTTTGCCATCTTGTCTGCTTCCTCATTTCCTTGGACTCCACAGTGTGAGGGGATCCACTGCAGTGCTATCCGAAAGCATTTGATGGTTTGTAGTGCTTCTTCAAGTTGTGGCAGCTTACCTTTGGTGATAGCCTCAAGGACGGAGCGGGCATCAGATAAAAAGACAATCTGTGCAATAGGGTCTGCTGTTCTGCTGATGGTATTAGCTGCATGAACCAGTGCTTCGACTTCAGCTCTGTAGTTTGTGCAGTGTTTGCCTGTCGGTATTGCAGCTGACTCATGTTGTCCGTTTGGATACTGTATGTGCAGTCCGGCACCTCCGCTCCTAATTGCATCTTTGGCTGATCCATCTGTGTAGATCCTTATCCATGTCTCCTGAGGGTACATTTCTTCCAGCATGGCTAGGGTCAGGGCCTTCTTGCTCACATCACTGTGTTCATTTTTGGTTGTGAGATGAGGTACTGTGGTGCGAATAGCTATGCTCTAGTTTGTTTTCCCAGGGTGGAGGATCAAGGGTGTGGTTTGGATCTTCTATTTGTGCTGGCAACATCTCTTGGTGTTTCCTTTGAAGTGCTTTTGTCTCTTTCACAAAACTTGATCTTTTAAGTCTTCCTGATGACAGCTGTGCTTGCCTGATCTTCATCGGGTGGTTATTGAACGATTTGAACTTTGCAGCTTGGATCAGTGCTTTGCATTCCCTTCCTTTGCTAAGTGGGGGAATGCCTGCTGTCTGCTCCATTTTTTCTATTGGTGTTGATCTCATTCCACCAGTGATGATGCGCAGTGCCTGGTTTTGTACTCTGTCGAGGTTCTGTTGATGAGATTTAGCTGTTGTCATCCATGAGCTGGATCCATACTCAAGGTGTGGTCGTACGGCACCTAGGTAGATGGTCTTGAGGATCCTTTCATTAGCACCCCACTTTGTTCCTGCCAGCTTCCTCATGATGTTTAGCTTTCTTCTGGCCTTTGCCTCTGCATTCTGGATGTGCTCCTTCCATGTTAATCTTCTGTCATATGTGACTCCCAGGTATGTCTGCTGGTCCTCGTATTCGAGTGGAGTACCGCCCAGTGTCAGATTGCCAACCTTGGTTTTGGTGGACAGTGTGAATAGCATGGCTGATGATTTTTCTTTGTTGATGGTAATACACCAGCGATTGGCCCAAGCTGTAATTCTGTCCAATGCGAGCTGCATTCTGTACGTGGCAGTCGTTGTGTACTCCTCGGTGCACCAGATTACGAGGTCATCTGCATAGAGGGCTGCTTGGATCCCATTGGGCAGCTCTGCTACAATGTCATTGATGAAGAGTATGAACAGAGTAGGTGATAATACTCCGCCTTGTGGCACCCCTTGTCTCAGCAATACATTCTGTCCAGATTGTCCATCCACCAGCACCCTAGCTCTGCGATTGTGTAGGTATGACTTGGTCCATCGGAACATGTTGCCACCGATGCCTGTGCGCCGGAGCTTCACGAGGAGGCCATCCTTCCACACCTTGTCAAATGCCTTCTGCAGATCGATAAAGGCAGCTAGCATCACCTTCTTGGCTTGAAAAGTGTCCTCTATGACCTGTGCAAGATGTGTTGTTTGATCTTCTGTGCTCCTGTATCTTCTGAATCCGGCCTGCTCTGAAACTATAATGTTCTCTGACTCCAGGTACCACTGCAACCGCTGGTTGATGATGCGCTCCATGGTCTTGCATATGCAGCTTGTAAGACTGATAGGACGGTAGCTCAGCACTTTCGTCTTGTTCTTTCCTTTTTTCAGAATAGGAGTCATTTTGGCTTCCTTCCAGCACTGAGGAACCTCTCCATTAGTCCAACTGAGATTAAAGATGTCTAGCAACTTGCGAAGAGATGCATTACCAAGGTGTTGGATCATTTCATTCGTAATGCCATCTGGCCCGGGAGATTTCTTCTTTTTCAGTTGGCGGATAGCCTTCTTCAGTTCTGTTAAACTAATGTCAACTTTCATTGCATCGTGAGTGTTGGTGTCTGTTCTTTCCTTTTGCTCTTTTCTAACCTCCCTTTGACGCATTCGTGGTATAGAAATGTTGCTTTCTTTTGCATATGCCTTCGCAAAGGCATCTGCTGCCATCTTTCCTGTCAGTGTTTGTCCATCTTCTTCAAGAGTAATCTTCTCTCCCCTGACACCCTCATCATTGAGTGCTTTAGTCAGTCTCCATAGTTTTGTGGTGTCTCTCTCTAAATTAAACCCTGCCGTCTTTTCCCTCCAGCTTCTTCTTTTGGCCTCCAGCTTGGTCTTTAGATACCTGGCTTTAGTTTGTTGTAGCGTGAAGTGGTTTTCATGACAGGGATTACCCTCTGCATCTTCTCTGGCATTGTCTAGTTTATCATGTGCTGCTTGCAGTTCTGTTGTCCAGTAGGGGCGGTAGTTTTTCCTGAACCCTCGAGGAATCGCTTCGTTGGCAGCCTTGAGGATACTTGAATTAAATTCCTTGACCACATTGTTGATGTTTCTCCCTTCTACTGCTATATTATGGGTAAGCTCATTGGAACGAATGCCGAACAGACTCCAATTTGCCTTTTTGTAGTTCCACCTTGGATGTTGAGGTGAACTGGTCGAAATACTTCCAGAAAGAGAGAGGAGGACTGGGCGGTGGTCGCTTCCTCCTAACTGCGATCCGACCACTCTACTGAGGTTTCTGTGAATGTCTTCTGTACAAAATGCCAAGTCCGGCGTTGTTGTCGAGTGCCATCGGCGCGAGTAGAAGGTAGGCTGATCTGTGGGATCGTTGACAAGTAAAAGGTGCTTTTCATCTTGCCATGCTTCAATGTCTTCTCCTCGTTTATCAAGTGTTCTGTATCCCCAGCTCTGGGACTGGCTATTAAAGTCTCCCGCAATGAGGAAGTGGCAGTCCGGGACCTGGATTGTGTCAAGTGAGAGATTCTTGTCATTAGGGCAGTAATAATTGACAATTTCAATCACAGAGTTGCTGGTTGTTACCTTGATCTTGATATATTCTGCCTCTTCCATAAAGGTTTTGATCTGGCTGGCGTTCACGCTGTTTCGGACCAAGGTCATCACCCCACCTTTCTTTCTTCCTCTTCGATCACACCGGAAAATCTGGTAACCTCTGATCTTAAATGGTTTTCCTTCTTGCAGGTGTGTCTCTTGAATGCAGCAGATATCAATGTTGTTTTCGTACAGGAACTGTTCGAGCTCTGATTTCTTGTTGGTAACCCCTTCTGCATTCCAGTGCATGATGTTGATACTGGGGTTCTCTTTGGGTTTGGTCTTCTCTTTCCGTTGGCCAGTAGCTCTCCATCCTCGTCCCCTGGCTCCACAAGACGAGTTGATGGGACCTCCAGTAGCTGAGGGTGGGCTCCTTCGAGGCATGGAGCCCGGCGCTGCACCTGCCTGGCGGATCCTCACAGGGCGAGCACCATTTCGATTGATTCGATCTCCAAGTGTAATTTCATTAGCGTTGTGCATAATGCTCTGGTTAGCCCCTCCAAATGTCTGGATTGACACCCAGTGGGTTACACCCCTGCGCCACGTTGAGGCCGAGCATATAGTCTTAAACAGGGGACAAAAGTCAAGCGATTCAGATGATTACTCTCAGAGCTGTAGCACTTGCATTCGGCTTCAGAGTAGGCTTATGCGATTATTGCTTTCTCTGATCGCGATCGATTATTTCAGAATAATCGCGATTACTCGATTAATCAGCCTGTTTACAAATTGCTTATACATAGCGGTAACAACAAAGATGTATCAATGACGAAAGGTGTAATTGTGGTTAGCAATGTCCATTTGTAGGGCAAGAGAAGACTCTTTTTGAAAATGTATCGCTGGAATGCCTGGCTCGATGCTCGAGCCAGTCATTCCAATGATACATTTTCAAAACATAGTCTTCTCTTAGCCTGCAAATGGCCATACATTCATTGAGGAAAATATCAATGTTCGTGACCGATCGCATTAAAAAGTAATTAAATGATAAGATTTAAAACATATGCAGTAGAAATTATTCATGATTATTTAATATTTAATCATTTAAATTCATGATTTAAAAAATAATCGCGATTTTCGATTTAATCGCGTAATCGTGCAAGCGTACTTCAGAGCTGTAGCAATTTCATGATGCATTTATGTTGTTTGATTTTAACCCCACTTCCAGGTGCTTAATTTATACATTGGATCCCTTCATTACAGATGTGTTCACTGGAACCTTTTACCATAGTCTACTACCTAAATAGCAAATGGTCCTTTCCAGTTTTAGCTATGCCCCGCCCATCTCTAGCTAAGCTCCGCCCACACCTCGCCCGTGTTGTGATCGATCGATCCTTGAACTCCATGACTATCAATTTCCAGAAAACTATACTGGTAAGCAGCAACAGCGCCCAGTCAAACTAGTTTCAAAGTATTCAACAGAATGTTTATTAAATGGTAAAGACATACAATTCGTGAAATGTGTCGGACTAATCAAGTCAATCATGCATAATTAATTATGACATCATCCTACATGTCACGTCAGATGATGGATGGATAAACTGAAGCATCCATTGATAATCCTAGCGTATCTCAAGCAAATTTTCACATCGGAGTCAATAATGAACTATTTAGTATGCACATTATTTTGGGTTTGATTTATCTATATCAAATATGGTAAAATTAACCCTTTGACACTCATATTGGCCAAAAACGGCTTCTGCAGTGATCTTGACAAATGTCCATTTGCAGACCAAGAGAAAAGAATTTTTTAATTTACCACTGGAATGACTGGCTCGATAACCGAGCCTGTCATTCCAGTGGTAAATTTTCAAAAAGTATTCTCGTAGTCTGCAAATGGAGATTTGTTATGAGAAAATTGAAATTTTTAAAACAAATTCGAGGGTTAAAGGGTTAATCCTGTAGGTATTTACATTTGGACATAAGCTTTAGAAAAAAATATCAAAATTGAGGCAGTCTTCAAGTTTCTTGAGCATATAGGTCAACGGTCTAGTGTGCTGTTAGAACCAATATTAAACTATCCATTGTCATATTTTGACCTATTTGCATGACATAGAGTAAAAGATTTCTATAAAAATTAATTTAAATTGTAAAACTAAAATTTGTCCAAGGCCAGCATATATACCACCAGAGTTGTTATCTCATCCTTTCGTATTTGCCGGTTAAACACTATATACTTAGACTAAGCACTCTTTGTAGCAAAATTTGGTCCACTCGAATCCGAACATCAAAGTCTGATCATCCGGGTAAAGATTACATAGCAATGAAAAGACTTGGCGAAAAAACATTACAGATGGTACTTCTTCAAAGCCACCCACAATAAGATAGATTTACATTGTGTTTTTTGCCAAAATTCAACTATGTTGCATCATGTGACTATGCCAACCAATCAGAAGAAGAAGAGATGCTCACAGGTCAGACAGTCTCTGATTGGCTTAAGGAGAGATAATCCCTGACCAGTAGAATACCTACATTGGATGATTTGATGTGGATGATGGTGGCATCAAGTGGATAAAACATTTGCAACAAATAGGGCATCTAGATTTGACTAAGCAGATGGTATGTAAGTTATAAGTACAACAGGATTAAAAGAAGGACAGACCAGCCCCTAATGGGGAATCGTTTCATTATGGCCCTTGCAGATTTTCTATATTTTGGAGGACGGTAATACTTCAGAGTTTTGTTTCATTATATTTAGAACTTGTAGCCCCTCTTGTGTCAACTTAACCCTTTAATGGTCAACTGAGTCAAGGTGGCCTCTGCAGTGATCTTGAGCAATGTCCATTTACAGGCCATGAGAAGACTAATTAAAAAAATTTAACTAGAATGACTGGATCGATTAACTGACATTGCTAAGCCAGTCATTCTAGTGATGAATTATTTAAAAACTCTTCTTTAGGCCTGCAAATGTACACTGATTATGCGACTATTTGGATTTTCTTGACCTTGTTCAAGCTGTCCAAACAGCCACTGCAGTGGTCTGGCGAAATATTGATTTTGCAAAATCCAATGGTAAATTTAGAAAAACAGTTTTCTCTTAGACTTCAAATGGAAATTCACTGAGACAAAATAATTTTTTTTTTAAATCTTGACCATTAAAGGGTTACTCAGCGCTATTGTCACGAGAGTGGTTAATGAGGCTCAAAGATGTTTTGGTAACGCCCTTCTTCCATGAACAGCTCCTACACAATGTTGACTCCTGACTTCATCTGGACAAAGACGATTGCACATTATCTTGTTGTTTGTTTATAGTTCTGTAACAAGTACAAGAGCTGTGAGAGGCAGGGGCTGCATTGTCATCATCCCAGAGACTGCTTCTTCTACCTGAGAGATAGTGATGTGGCCGACTTACATGGACTAATACAGAGCGCACACATAGCCTTTGATACAGAACCTCCACCCGCACAGACTGATATACATGTGTGCCCTGTAATCGAACAGAAGGAACTGTCATTAGGAGGCAAACGAGACGAGCCGTGCGAGCGAGAGGTGGAGCGTGGACACGCTGGATTATGCGTGTATGTACCTACATCTATCTAATACACATGCAAAACACCTTATTTCACGGTATAGTACAACAGAGGAGAATACAGGAATATTTAGGTAACAGAAAATTATTGTTATTTATGGGAGACAGTCCTGGGAGGTGTTGATTCTTGAGTCCGAGAGGAAATCCTGAAATCTTATTTCTAGATTTTCTGACTCATTACAGTGATTGTTATATTGCTTTCAAAAATATGTTAACCATTTCAAGCCTACCAGATTATATACTGTATGATGCGGTTGCTCGATATATTGCCATAGAAAATATCACGATGTATAGTGCATAACATATATCATGATATATTGATATATCATATGTTGCAATGTTTTGAATAAGTACTGGTTGGTGGAGTGGTGTGTGTCTGAGCACATACATACATTAGTAATTTTGTTTTCCAGCCAACTTCCCACAATTCATTATCCTTATTGCTGGTTAACCCTTTAATGGTCAGATTTGGTCAAGAAAATCTAAATATTTCCTAATTGAATGTCCATTTGCATGCCAAGAGAAGACTATTTTTGAAAATTTAGTACTGGAATGACAGGCTCGGTTAACGAGCCAGTCATTTCAGTTGTAAACTTTTCAAAATTAATCTTCTCTTGGCATGCAAATGGACATTCCTGAAACCTCTACAGAGGCCGGTTTTGGCCGGCTTGACCTTTACAGGTTTAACGTTAACCGGAACATGTACCGCAATTAATTAATCCCATGATAACATGACTAACACAATCTTTAATTTAATTAATTTTAAAACAGTACGCCATTATTTTGTTTACTTAACCAGGATTCATTACAAGGAATACTTGGTGAGTCTGATCAATCGTAATGGTGTGGATCCGGTGATTGCTATGTCTGTGGAAACCATTCATTGTCTACTACTCAAACATGAACTAAATGTACCAAAACTTCAGCGTGGTGAAACTCCGGCACTTTTCAGGAATCGCTTGATAGAGGTGAGAAATCTAATACAGTGGCATGACAATGAGGTCATTTTCAAATTTATTTTACAGCTGTGTAATGTAAAATAGGATCTGTAGGTTTCCCAGTCACTCTGGAAAACGGAGAAACCCTTGAAAACGAGTCGCGGAATTTGTGGAAAACACCGAAAATCGGGGAAAACTCAGGGAATTTAACACTGACACATATATATGCATAGACAATGCCAGTATACTGTATTATGTATAAAATATCATCCATGCTATCTGTCATTGGTTAGTTTTGTGCAATTTTAACCAATAGAAATAGTGAAATCGCAATCTCCCATGATTTCTCAGAGCTTCTAATTTCCAAGGAATGACCCCTGTACACCATCACTCCTTGCATTATCCTCCCCCACATGTGTCCCCAATTTCTGGCATCACCTATAAATGTATTATTGTTGCGTCTCTGATAATTAGGGTTCATACAAATTAGAAAAAAGCTTGAATTTTAACATCTCTCCTTGAAAATGCTTTAATTTGAAATTTACATTCATGTGTGTGTGTGCGTGCGTGCGTGGGTGCATGCATGCGCACATTTGTATGTGCGTATGTGCTTACATTCGAGTGAATGAGAGTGCGCGTAGATTTCCCTGCAGCTGTATCTCAAAAAGAACTTGAGATCTAAACTGGGATTAGGATTTTAAGACATTGCTCGGGATTCAGTTTAAACACCTCAATTCGGAGAGGATCCAATTTTATTCAAATTTTAATCCTCCAAAGTTTGTTACAGTAGACTAACTTCAATCTTGATCCTAAAAAAGGTTTAGACATATCAGGAAAACCTAGATAAACAGTGAGTGACAAAAACAGAATCGTGAGAATCTGCAATATTTTGCTTTCTATTTGCAGTATGTGAAGCGCTCATTGCCATTGCCCCGACAACAAGCTGTCGTGGATTCTGAAGAAACGTGACATTTTACCAATCATTGGCCGTGACTATAGCTACATACTGCCCTGGAATATTTACGTGTGTTATATGGTGTTATCCACTAGCCTACGCACAGCATATCTGCATAATGAGACCATTTTTGTGTCGCCTGCAAAGCAGAAGTAATACATGGGTATCACTTTATCGTTGACAATGGAGGTGGCATCACGTTTAACTGTTTGTCTGCTGAATTTATGCAGGCTTCATTTTCCGTTGGTTTTTAACTCTGGATATGCTGAATATTTTGAAAATAATTTGACTGAAAGTCATTGGTGGCAAAATATTCAGCATATTCAGTATACTTTTAGCTAATCATTTTGACTTATATCTCTGGCTTGGTTAAGCCTTTATGTCAATATGCATGGACATCTGGACATTATCATGTGTAGCTGTCAAGGTCACACTTGTTGTTCTAGTGATAAACTACCTGCTATACTCCCCTATAGCTGTGATGACATCCATTGAGATAACACTGAATTTAAACTAGCATATGTTTTCATGCAGATTTAATATATTTGTAATAATATAGAATTCTACCTTCCTATTTTTTGCATGATAATAAAACGGCTATTTTAGTATGTTCTAATATGTGTAACATGATATTTAGAAAGGCAGGTCCTCATATCAAAACTAAATATAAATTCAAATTTGCATGACTTATTTTGTCTATAAGTAATTATTCTGCTTCTGCTGAAATTACTGCGTTATTACTTCTTTTTATTCACGTTGTCCAAAGTATGACAAAATACAAGTGTCCGTTTTACTGATCAGCAGTCAATGGACCTTGCCATTTTATCCATCCATCGACGTCATAGGCAACTAAGTGACCTGTAGGATGATGTCAATTAATTATGGCATGAATCACTAGATTTAGTCCGTCTTTAAGGTTTAATAGTCCGACACGTACAAATTGTATGTCTTTACCATTTAATAAATATCACGTACAAATTGTATGTCTTTACCATTTAATAAATATTTAATACAAAAGAGCCTTGAGGAATGTGATAATCTTTTCCCATTTCATTCAAAACTGCATGATGCATCATTTTCAACAGAATGCGCAAAGCATTGTTTCTGTTTCCCTTTAAACCTTGAAATTATTCAAAATGTCCATTTGCAGACCAAGAGAGGACTATTTTTTTTAATTTAGCACTAGAATGACTGGCACAGTTATCGAGCCAGTCATTCCAGTGGTAAATTTTCAAAAATTGTCTTGGTCTGCAAATGAAAATTTCTCAAGACCACTGCAGAAGCCATTGTTGGCTGATATGAGTGTTAACGGAATAATAATAATAATAATAATTATTATGTTTGTTTATGTTATTGTTTTGTGTGTTGTTATTCTGATCAGAATATTGTCAGCTGGTTGTTATTGCTTTTTCTTGTGCAAACAGAAACACTTTAAATTTTAATATTGTGATTGAATAAAATAGGTAATTTTTATATTTAAAATTTTTCATATTTAATGTTTTTAATTTTAATATCAATTTTGATCTCGCGCCTGGAAAGCAGAAGTGAGACATAATTATCACTTTCCGACGATGACCATTACGTTTTTCATTTAGCAAATAATTTTGGATACAGGGTTGCCTGTGGGAGTTTGAATCTGCTTGATCAAGTTGCGGTCACATGGTCAAGGTCCCTGTAACATTGGTAGAAAACTCAACGTTAAATTTTCGCATTTAGCAAAACTTCCCAGCTTATAGTTCAGGACTAAGCTTGGATACATGATTGGCTATCCTGATACATGATTGGCTATCCTGATACATGATTGGCTATCCTGATACATGATTGGCTATCCTGATACATGATTGGCTATCCTGATACATGATTGGCTATCCTGATACATGATTGGCTATCCTGATACATGATTGAAATAAGCGTGATAACATTAAGGTCACAAAGTCAACATCAATGACATCTGATACTTCTCAACAATGAAGACAGACATGTAATTGTTGTTTGATAGTTCACTGCCACCTATTCTTATTAGGATATCAAAAGTATGAGTTACACATTTGAGAGTTTCTGTCTATGCAAATTTCACATTCAACTGCTTTATAAATCAATGCAATTAAAACGTGGGTAGAGGGGCAGATGGGAGACCTCATCTAATAAGGTTGGACCGAGAGGTTCCATAATGTGGAGTTTGATGGATGCACTATGCTTTGTTTTTCTCCCCATTGGAGGGCACTAAATCCGTGCTAACCATCCGACTTCATTCTCAACCCGAGAAGGGGATCACCTTGAGGGGATCCTCCACAGATATAATTTGGCTCTGAATCTTTTCTAATCTATGAAACTAATTCTCTTTCTAAAGCAGCATACCACAGAAATAGACCTGTATTTCTGAAGTAGTAAACTACTACTACACGTCTAAGAATGAGAATGGTCACTGTTAGTAACATTCCCAATATATGGAGAATGTAGACAGGCTCAGCAACGTCATGCATGGACTGCCCACCCGGCTTGACAATCAAATGGATGTCATTTCCCATCAATCCACCTATGAGGAGACCACTGGACAGAACACTGTTCACAATGAAGACAACTTCCAAACAGGAAGACATGTTCACCCATTTTGCCAAGCAGTTCTTTCACATGTTATGGGACAGACTAAACCTCGCTTTGGAGAAAGGAATCCTCGACCCAACCATTGGATCATCTCGACACAAACAAACACCTCAGGTTTACAGGGTCACCAGATCCCATAGTCAACAATTAAATATACTCGTCTATATCAAGGAACATGTTTCATTATGCATTATACAGGTCTTAAGAGGGGCCCTCAATGCGTACACCCAAAAACCTCCAATCGGGAGAAAACCAAATCATAGTGGATCCATCAAACTCCACATTATGGAACCTCTCGGCCCAACCTTATTAGGGCTGCCATATTCCCCTCTACCCACATTTTAATTGCTTCAATCAAGGAGCTCTTATAGGCTACCCTTTGCCATGTCACTTTATGATGCCACCAGAAATAAATCACATCGTCAGACCCTTATGACATCAAGGGTTGCTACGGCTCAGCCCTACCAATACATATGTGTTTCTTCGCCAATTGACAGCTTAAGTGCAACATGTCTGCACGAACTAGATATGAACATCAATGCTTCCTGTCCGATATAGGAAACACCAAAAGCACCCTTTTGTACCTCAAATCCTCTGATGAGTATCCCATGCGGAACGAAATGCCATAAGCCAGATCTCGGTAGGACAGAAACTAATTATTGTCCATGCCTCCTCCATATTTATGTTTGGCAATTCTCTCACCAAATAAGCCTACTCAGGCTTCACCAACAAACAGATGTTTCCCTCTTGTGATCATAACTGTGTTTTGGCACTCATTGTATAGAAAGTGCACATCTGCACAAATAACTCAACAAACGAGTTCCCTAAAGACATACCCTATAACTGGCATGCGCTGACGCAAGCAACATGTAAAAAACACCCCAAAACAACTGAATCGGTTATTCTGCCTTGTTATGACGAGGTCCATCCTAAAAAACAACATTTTGATCACAGATGTGCATTACATGTAAGACACGGAAGAGACGCAAAAATACCCAAAAACTAATTTTGGGTATAAATTTGGGTATACCAAAATATACAACAAACACTGCACATGTGCAGCAGCTAATACCCAAATAAGTTTGGGTTTGGGTTACCCAAGAAAATATCCTCAATGAGCATGTGCGGTCATGCTCAGTGGTGAATACCCAAGCCGTACCCAATTGCCTATAAATATAGGGCACTAAATCAGTGCAAAGCATCCGACTTCGTTCTCAACCCGAGAACAGCGTCAGGTGTCAATCACAAGTGACTGTGGCTATCCATGTTTTACTTGCTTTATAAATCAGCTGACTTTATCTCTGAAATGGCAGAATTTCAATGTCATAGCAACCAGGCAAACTGTTTAACCTTCTAATGACCAAGCCTGCCAAAACTGAGCTTTGTAGAAATTTTCTCTTAGCAAGACCACACAAGAAGGGTATTTTTGAAAACTTAGCGCAGGAATAACCATCCAGTGGTAATTTTCAGAAATAGTCTGCAAATAGACATTTTCTATGATAAAATATGGTCACGTTGCTTAAATTTATGAGTACGGAAATTTGTGAATTTGTTTTTATCGCTCTCGTTCTCTGATTTAACATTGCATGGAATGCATCTGTGCTGTAGCCAGCTGTTATTTGAGAGTTTGGAATCTTTTGACAAAGTTTTGAGCAAATTGCTGTCAAAACAAGTAACTATTCATACAATTCCTGGTGGTAGTGATAAAAATTGCCAGATTTTCACAATCCAAAGTTACCGCCTGCTTTGTTTACATTTCCCCGCCGAGTCGGATTAGGCTGATTGGCAGGAGCATCTTTAAATTTTATTGGAGAGGCTCTAAGAAGAAGGGGTGGGTACTTATCAATAATTTGTGAAAATGTTAAAATTACCATAATGTGCACCCATGTTTTTTATCTGTTGAACAATTTTTGTCTCGTCTGCGAAGCAGGATCGAGACATAGGTATCACTTTTCTGGCGGCGGCGTAAACTTTTAAGTTAAGTTTATATCCCAGGAATGCCTGATCCAATTGGAACCAAACTTGGGTGCATGGTAATATACATCAAAAGAAAGCAGCCTGCTGTTAAAAAGGCCATGAGGTCAAGGTTACAGGGGTCAAAGGTTACAGTATAATCTTTGTTAATATTTTACGTTAAGTTTTTGCGTTAAATAAAAGTTATTGTCTTATATCTCAGCAATGCCTGATCCAATTGGAACCAACTTGGATACGTGGAAATATACATCGAAAGGAAGCAGCACGCTGATGCAGGCATCATGTGTTCAAGGTTATGGGGTCAAAGGTCATGGTATAATCTTTGTTAATATTTTACGTTAAGTTTTTGCGTTAAACAAAAGTTATTGTCTTATATCTCAACAATGCCTTATCGAATTGGAACTAAACTTGGGTACATGGGGATTTACATTTAACGGAAGCAGCATGCTGATACAGACAGCATGACGTCAAGGTTATGGGGGGTGGGGGGTGGGGGGCAAAAGTCACAGTATGATCTTTGTTAATATGTTACGTTAAGTTTACGAAACTTCACAGGGTGGTTGGACTAGGTCTTGGGAAGAAACCTATCGAAATTGACGATGATCCGAAATCCAAGATGGCCACCAGCCATCTTGAAAAAAAATTTCCGAATGATATCTCCGTTACCCTTTATCGAATCATTTTGAAACTTCATGGAGTGGTTGGACTAGGACTGGGGAAGAAACCTATCAAAATTGACGATCCGAAATCCAAGATGGCCACCAGCCACCGGTAGCCATCTTGAAAGTTGGTTTCTGGATTTCATTTATTGGATCACTTCCTACGGTCATTGGAATATGTCTGGTGAAGAAACTTATCAAAATTTACGATAATCTGAAATCTAATATGGCCACCAGTCATATGGGGGTGGGGGGCAAAAGTCACAGTATGATCTTTGTTAATATGTTACGTTAAGTTTACGAAACTTCACAGGGTGGTTGGACTAGGTCTTGGGAAGAAACCTATCGAAATTGACGATGATCCGAAATCCAAGATGGCCACCAGCCATCTTGAAAAAAAATTTCCGAATGATATCTCCGTTACCCTTTATCGAATCATTTTGAAACTTCATGGAGTGGTTGGACTAGGACTGGGGAAGAAACCTATCAAAATTGACGATCCGAAATCCAAGATGGCCACCAGCCACCGGTAGCCATCTTGAAAGTTGGTTTCTGGATTTCATTTATTGGATCACTTCCTACGGTCATTGGAATATGTCTGGTGAAGAAACTTATCAAAATTTACGATAATCTGAAATCTAATATGGCCACCAGTCAGCGGCAGCCATCTTGAAAATTGGTTTCCGGACGATACCTCCTTGACTGTTTAGCGGATCGCTTTGACACTTCATAAGGATTGCTGGTCTGATGGGGCTGAGGAAGAAATAAATATTTTCTGATAGCTCTCATTCATTGGCTTGTCATCATGGCGGGGTATTATGCGCCGTTTGCGGAGCTGTTGTTCAACATTAAGTTTTTGCGTTTAGCTAAACTTCAGCTTATATTTCAGGCTTGGTTAAGCCTATTGCAACTTGGCTATGTGGTTGCCTATACTATTGGGAAGCAGCATGATGATAATGAGGTCACATGGTCAAGGTCAGTGTGACCTTGATACAAAATTCAATGTTAGGTTTTTGCGTTTAACAAAACTTCTTAGCTTATCTGTCAGGATTGGTTAATCCTATTGGAACTAAACTTGGATACATTGTTACCTATAATGTTAGGAAGCAGCATGTTGATACTGAAGTCACAACGTCAAAGGTCACGGTCATTCTGCCCTCTACAAAACTTTGTTATTCTTCAAAGTTAATTTTTTAGGCTTATCTGGTTATGTTTCGGGACTGCTTAACCCTAATGGAGCACAACTTTGGTACATGGTTGCTTATGCCAAGAGGTTACAGGATGGTGACATAGAGATCACCAGGTCAAAGGTCATGGCTATTCTAATATTGCTATTTGACCTCTGCTTTTTCAACCTTAAGTTTTTCCATTCCGCAAATCATTTATATTTCAGGTTCGGTTAATTATATTGGAACTAAACTTGGATATATGGTTACCTATTATGTTAGGAAGCAGCATGATAACAGGGAGGTCACAAGGTCAATGCCACTGTGACAAACACGAGACAGGTGAGACATTTAATTCTGCGGAATTCTTGTTTTATTTCTCCATTGTGTCTACTGAGCAAGTTTTATAGAAACTTAATTAATTAAGTCCATTAATTCAGCTCATTAATATTCATGAAATTTATGTGACTTCACCACCTGTTACCAAAAGCGTCATCATCCATTTTGTTTTTTTATTCACTTCAAATGTATCGACTGCTTTTATAGTTTATACATTCCTGTAGGACCAATTTATGGGTTAAAACAGGCAAAATTAGCATTTTAATTTATTAGCTCACCTGGCCAGAATGGCCAAGTGAGCTTATGGCATGGTGACCATCCGGCATCCGTCCATCAACTTTTGCTTAAAAATGCTACTCTTCATTAACCGCTTGGAGAATTTCAACCTAAATTGGGCGGTAGGTCCCTATGGGGGTAGGCGTTAGAACTCATATACAGAGTTTTGATTGGTCAATTTCTTCGACGTCCATCTTGGATTTCCTGAAAATTTCTGGAAATCACTTAAAAGCCTACTCGATAACCACTGGGCTGATTTCAGTGAAACTTGGATGAAAGAACCGTAACATATTATCATTCAGAACCTGTATACAGAATTTTGATTGGTCAATTTTTCCGATGGCCATCTTGAATTTTCCAAAAAAATGGCGGCAAATCCTTTAAAACGCTACTTCTCATTAACTACTTGAGCAATTTCAACCAGACTTGACCGGAAGGATACTAGGCTGGTAGTTTTCAAACCTTGTATGCAGAATTTTGCTTGGTCAATTTTTCCGGTGGCCATCTTGGATTTTCTGAAAATTTCTGGAAATCACTTAAAAGCCTACTCAATAACCACGAGGCCGATTTCAATGAAACTTGGATAAAAGAACCCTAGCATGGTATCCTTCAGAACATGTATACAGAATTTTGATTTGTCCATTTTTCCCACGACCATCTTTAATTTACCAAAAAATGGTGGGAAATCCTTTAAAACGGTACTCCTCACTAACTGCTTGAGCAATTTCAAGCAGACAGCTGGAAGGATACTAGGCTGGAAGGATACTAGGCTGGTAGGATCTAGGCTGGAAGGATACTAGGCTGGAAGGATACTAGGCTGGTACATTTCAGAACTTTTATACAGAATTTTGGTTGGTCCATTATTCCGGTGTCCATCTTGGATTTTCTTAAGATTTGGGCAAATCTGTTAAAAGGCGGCTACTCATTAACCGCTTTAACGAGTTCGAGCAAACTTGGCTGGAAGGACTATAAAGTGATATGCTTCAGAGCTTCTATTTAGAATTTTTATTAGTCAATTTATTCGGTGGCATCTTGAATTTTTTTTTAAAAATGGATGAAAATCGTGTACTGAATAACTACATGGGCGATTTCAACTAGACTGGCTGGAACAAGCCTAGGGCGGTAGGCTTTAGAAGTTGCATATAGAATTTTGATTGGTCAATTTTTATGGTGGCCATTTTGGATTTTCTGAATATTTTGGGAAATCAATTAAAAGGCTACTCCTCATTAACCGCTTGGCCGATTTCAACCAAACTCAGCTGGAAGAACCATAGGCCCGTACGCTTCAGAACTGGTATACAGAATTTTGACGGCTTGATTTTGATGGTGGCCACTTCGGTTTTCCTATAAATGGGAATTGATATAAAATGCTACACCTCATTAATCGCTTGGTTTGAAATGAATTTCTTTAAAAGCTGTTGTTGCTGTAAAACAGTCAAGAATATATTATACCTGGTTTGTAGAAAATATGATCCATCACTGTCTATGCAAACAATTACATATGCAACTTCGTGAATAATTAATGTATTCTCAATTCATTTTCCGTCGTTTCCTCGTAATAATTATTCAACTCCTGTTTCTTCCTTTGAAACCATGTCACATATAATGGACCTTTTCAGTTTTAGTTATGCCCCGCCCATCTCTAGCTAATCTGCAGCCACGCTTCACCCATTTTGGGATCGATTGATCCCTGACTCAATTTCCAGAAAACTATACAGGTAAGCAGTTGAGTATTTTAAAACAGCGCCCAGTCAAATTAGTTTCAAAATAATCAACAGCATGTTTATACTAAAACCATAGAATTCATACAGCGCTTAGTCCGTCACCAATTAAGCATTTGTGATAAACTTATCTATGTCATTCATGATGTCATTGATTATGGCGTCAGCATACATGTCACGTAGTGGATTATGACATCATATGCTGGATGAATAAACTGGAAAGGTCCATTCTACCATTCTCTAAAATTATTTTAGCTCATTAATCTCATAATTACCATAAGTGTTTCTGTGATAAGGAGTCTGAACCTTAATACATTTTTCTGTCAGTTACTGGTTGCAAACATCTAATTGTATGAATTAACTCCTTCAGCTGAGAGACTAAGTGGTGATAAAGGCCGTTGAACAGCTGTTGTCTAATTTTAAATTTTTTCAACATATCAACAGATTATGCAAATCATTTACATTGTTTAAATATCAAAAAAACAACTACCTGCATGGTTAACTTGATTAGTTTTAATAAATTAGTTTCATCGCCTGGTTGCTGCGGGCAATGATCATCCTTTTAAATTGATGCATTCCGAGTGATACATTTTACTAAATTTATCTTATATTATTATAACCTGCACTGCAATAGTCATGATATTGCACTCGGGTTGTGATGTAAGAATCTCCTATATATGCAACATGAAACAGTATTGCATTCGAAATCTGATCACCAAGCTTGTGTAAGCTATGAGGTTATGCATGCTTGTTCTTACTACAGTTCCCAGCTCATCTGGCTCTTAGATAACTCTAGGTAATCACAATATTAACTTTAATTGAACTTGCATAATCGTTACACCATGTTGAGGCTATGAGAAGGCATATAACTACTGTGTGATACTAGGTACTGTACAATGTGAGATACGGTCAGCAATTACTTAGAACATGGTATTTTAACCAAATAACAAAAAATACAGGGGCCTAGTGCGCCATAAAGGCATTAGTTCGTCGGTCATAAAACCTGCCATCTACGGCCACAATACACATTTTATTTTAACCATGCATTTAGAATCTGAAATACCAAATATGAAAAATAATTCTTAATGTAAGAGATCATGCTATTGAATAGTTTGAAAGTAATTTGACTGCAAGCTGTTGCTGCCTATGATAACAACTGACTCCAGTCAATTTTAAACAATATTCTGAAGCTCATTTGGAGTGGGGGCTGTTGCTTCCTCTGGTGGTAACAGATCCCGTCAAATTAGTTTTCAAAATAGTCAAGAGCTACGGTTGTATTAAAATTTTGAGTATTGGACTTCGAGGGTTCATATGGTTAATTTAAGTGGCTTGCTATTAGATATGTCTTTCCTGGTGAAACATAAGGTAAACGTTAAGGTGGTCGCATAGAACAGGTTTTATGACCGACCAAGAAATGCCTTTATGATGCACTAGGTCCCAGGCTACACAGTACCTATGTCTAAAATTCTGTTATTTTGAAAGCAGTTTGACTGAAAGTTTCAAGTTGTGTCCCAAATACAGTACAATGTTAAAGGTAGTATTTCATAAATGTCATCTAAACTTGATACATTCATGTTGAAATTATTGTATTTTAGTAAATCATAAGTTTATATTTTAACCAATGAAATGTGATTATATTACTAACAATAAAATATAGAACTATACATGAATACATTGTTATGTTTTAATTCAAAAGGACCATTTTCGTGGTAAGCCATTGGTTTCTACTTCTTACTTATAGGAAAAGACCCATAGGTGAATTGCCTACATCACTGAAGACATGCTAGGAGGATTAGTGATGCCAAATGGGACTCGCCAGGATTTGTACAACCCTAATGTTCCAATTAAGATTTTTTTGCATATATTGTTTAAATTTGTATGACAAAGCCAATCAGTAGATGTATTTAACACCCAACTCTTTTCTTTAACTGATATCTCAAGAACCAATGGGCCGATTTCAATTAAATTTGACAGCATCAGGGTGGAATAGAGATCCAAGATTGTTAATGAAGCTGATTGATCCATTTGGTAGCACCCGTCTTGAATTTTGTCTATATTTATTAAATCCATTTAAATATTTTAGAAACCAGTTGGCCGACTGGTTTGAAACTAAAGAAATGTCATTTAGGGCAGGAGCTGAACCTATTTTGTCTAAGGGATCATCATTGACCAATTTCTCTGGTGATCTCTTTTTGCTGACCGAGTTTTCACGAAACCTGCTCCGGAGCCACTGCAGATGAAACTTGGTAAAATTTGAGCCAAAATGTCATTCAATTTAGTTGAAAGGAAGATGATACTTGGAAAAAATATGGCTGCCATCAACCAATCTTGGATTTTCCTGAAACCTTATGGAAAACAGTTAAGACTACTCAATTTTAGCCAAAATGGGATTGCAAATGTGTATACAGAAATCTGATTGGTCAGTTTCCCCGGGACCCTCTTCACATTTTCAAAAATCTCCATTTCACAGTTATATTAGCTTTCATTTTCAGACAGCCTATTCCTTTGTCAATAATAATCAATGTGTCAAAGATCACGGTCATTTTGATTGTGATACTAAGTTTTAAATTGGCAAAAATGTTGCTAATACACCATGTGTACCACTGTTTTGTCATTGACATCACAGATGTCAATTTGTTTCCGCTAAACTGATCCAAACGTATACTTTTAGGGCTCAAATTTGTATGCTTCTAGCCAATATTTGATTTTACTGTTCCTGACAAAAATGTAAATAAGTTTAATCACAATCACTTTTTGGAGGCCATGACCTATTTGGTTGAAATGCCAATGTTCTTGGTCAGCGATACAAGTTCCTTAGTCCTCTTGTTAAATCTATTACAGAATTAGGGGCAGATGGATGTATTTTCAAGACTAGCCACAGTGCACTTTTAGGTAACCATCCTTTTTATGTACCAGATGAGCTTTGACTAATAACATATATCTTAATGAATTATGGACAGTACATTTGTTGACTTCCAAATAATTATAGCTTCAGCAAATGCAAGTATACTGAACTGAAAAATCAGCTTATGAAAATTTGGTTAAAGATGCTTGCATTTTAAATATACAAAGTTATCAAATAGCTTACTGGTGACTTCTGATAATTTGTACTCTGTGCTATAAGTATTCTTCAGTTCAAAATATAGCTATAAATCTAAGTTATGAATTATAAATGATTTTGACTTTCTAAAGGCTGTTGATACAGTTAGTCTTTTACTTTGTGATACAAATTGACTATGGCTTACCTTAAAAAGAAGACAAGAAATTCTTCGTAAATAATCAGAGCAAACTGCAACTTTTTATTATGGCTAAATTCAGTTCAGTGCAGTGCTCCACAAGAAATTTCTTGCTTATAAAGGTTCCAAATTTTCTCAGCTAAAGTTGGATTCAGTGTGATTGGCTCATCTTGTCTGGCAGTTGATTTGTCATTGGACAGTGGACTTAGGCCAATGGTTAATTTAACTGCCTGGCTTTTGTAAATAACATTTATCAACATTTAATTAAATCTTAGTAGGTGTTCAATTTCGTCACGTTGCATAATTTTTACATAATGTCAGGAGTGGTATTTCAGGAGAACTTTTGATATTGTATTTTTTGCATAATGACCTAAGCTTATATTTATAAATTGACTGCTCCCAAAGCACAATGAAAATCTGATCTGGGAGAGTACAATGAAGCATAGAACATGATTTGAGACAATATGAAGCTAATGCCTTGTGTATGATAACACCAGCCCCTTCGTGGGAAGATAAGAGACAAGTTTTATATAGAAATATTATAGTTGCCAGCTTTGACATAATAAAGTGTACATTTACTGCAAACCATTATTTTACTAAAGAACTACAAAATTCTTAATAATAGATAGGAATATCAAAGTTATCCAGATTTATGTAATGAAATGGGCAATGTATTGAATAAGCCATGTGTTAGTAAAACGCTGCCCTGTATAATAAATAACATTAGATTTGTGCATGAGCGACTCAGGAATTTAGTGAAAGACTTCTAAGTACTGTTAAGATGTACTTATTTCAGATATTAGGTAGCCATGTTGTCAGTTGGATTTTATTATATATATCACATATCTTTGATTAATAACTAAGTGATTTTAAGAGCTGAATGCATTTGATGTTTAAGCCATTAAAATAGTAGTCTCCCCTTTTGTATGGATGCAAATATCACATTTTAGAGTAGTGAAATGATTTATTCATGGATCACAATTTACAGACAATCAAGTTAATTGAAAATATTTTGATAATTCCCTCCAGTCAATTATGACTTAACATTGAAAACATTTATAAAAGATTTGTCTAGTTTGGATTAATTGAAGTGAAAACAAACAACCATTTGATTTATATTTCTAATCCTGTCCAGATCAAATTATCTCCCCTGAATAGAACTAAATTTGTCTAGAGTCTGAGTTGTCTCCCTTGGTTGACACCGACTTATTTTGGTGTGTTTTTGCATCCATCATTTACATTATATATATATATATATTTGGCTTATGCATTCAAATTAATTGAGAAAGCTAGTTTATTTGATTTTCACTTATAGTTATCTGTTTAATTTTAGAATATTCAGTCTCAAAGATGATTATGAATTTATTTAATAAGTGATTAAATGTAATACAGTTGATCATATATAGATCTACAGTAAGTATATTAATATATCTACTGAATAAGGCACTGAACTGAATTTAGCCATAATAAAAAGTTGCAGTTTGCTCTGATTATTTACGAAGAATTTCTTGTCTTCTTTTTAAGGAGAAAACCCCCTTCGGCCAAGCGAGTACGACCCAAGACCGCCCGAAAAATTGTATTCCCCCCCCCCCCCCCCATAATACCCACAAACATATATAAACCTAATTTCAGGCTCAAAATCCATCAAATAAAAAATCCAATATGGCCGCCAAGCATGCTACATTTTGATTGGTCCACGGTGTTTTTTGACAGATCAACTTCCCTTGAAGAAACTTTAATGGCCCTTAGTCACTAATCATATCTGCCAAATTTCGACCGGATCCCTTCAGAGGTTCTGGAGAAGCAGTCATTTTCTCTAAAACTAGGTCAACCAAGATGGTCGCCGAACCATTTGAACAATCAAGTTGTCTTGAACGAAGTTGGTGCAGCTCTTACCCTAGATCATATTTCATGACTGGTTCTGGAGAAGCAGTCGTTTTCGCTAAAACTAGGTCAACCAAGATGGCCGCCGAACGATTTGAACAAATCAAGTTGTCTTGAACAAAGTTGGTTCAGCTCTTACCCTAGATCATATTTCATGAAGGGTTTGCATCAATCCCCCAAGCAGTTTCGGAGATTTTTAGACATTTCCTAAAATCGACCAAAATCCAAGATGGCCGTTAGCCAAGTTGGCCGATGGGTTTTGTTTAAACAAACTTGGATCCATATGTCCTAAGAAGTCTTCCTGCCAAATATAATTGAAATCGGTCCATTGGTTCTTGAGAAGGTCGCTTAAAGGAAAAGTTGACGGTCGGCATGGCATAAGCTCACTTGGCCTTTCAGGCCAGGTGAGCGAACAAGAGGCCCCAAGTCACTCACCTCGAAGATGTGGCACATAGGCATTTCAACTCGCCTTTATGTAGAATATTTGGCCATAACCGCAACAAGAACAAGAGGCCCGTGTCGCTCACCTGGAGCACCATCAATTTTTGTCAAAATTGTTGGTGGGTGGTTTAGCAGTCTGTTAAATGAGTTTGTGGACATTTTTGCAAGTGCAATATGGCCGCCAAACATACTACATTTTGATTGGCCCATGGCGCCCATGTTTTTTTGATGGATCAACTTCCCTTGGACAAATTTCAGCCTGATGCCTTCAGCGGCTCTGGAGGAGTAATTTCCGTGAAAACCAGGTCATCCAAGATGGTCGCCGAACCATTTGGTCAATCAAGTCCTCTTGAACAAAATTGGCTTAACTCTTGGCCTAGATGAAGATTCCCAAGTGGTTTCGGAGAAGATTTTTAAAGACATTTCCTGAAATTGGCCGAAATCCAAAATGGCCACTGGGCAAATTGGCCGATCGGGTTCATTTGAACAAACTTGGATCCTTATGCCCTAAGGATGCTTCCTGCCAAATATAATTGAAATCAGCCTGGCAGTTCTCAAGAAGATATTTTTAATTTCCCATTGCTTTAGCATGGGAGCTTTTGACGAGAAAATTATGCAAGATGGCCACCAAACCGTTTATCCGACAATTTCGAAAATTGCAAATTTGAGCTCAGAATACCCAAAAACAGATATAGAACCAATTTTGGCCTCAAAATCCATCAAATAAAAAAATCCACTATGTCCGCCAAACACGCTACATTTTGATTGGCCCATTTTCCCTTGAAATCTACATTTTTGATTGGAGCAATTTCCCTTGAAGAAATTTTAATGGTCCGTAATCATATCTCCCAAATTTTGGCCTGATCCATTCAGCGGTTCTCGAGAAGTCATTTTCGGGAAAACTAGGTCATCCAAGATGGCTGCCGAACCATTCGGTAAATCAAGTTGTCTTGAACAAACTTGGCTTACCTCTTTGCCTAGATGAGGTTTCATAAGTTTTGAATCGATTCCCCCAGCCGTTTCAGAGAACGAGATTTTTAGACATTTCTAAAAATCGGCCGAAATCCAAGATGGCCACCAGCCAAATTGGCCGATCGGCTTCGTTTTAACAAAATGAAATCTTTATCCCATAAGGATGATTCCTGCCAAATATAATTCAAACCGGGCCAGCAGTTCTCGAGAAGACATTTTAAATTTCCCATTGCTTTAGTATGGGAGCTTTTGGCGGGAAAATGATCCAAGATGGCTGTCAAACCGTTTATCCGACAGTTTCGAAAATTGCAAATTTGAGATCAGAATACCCAAAAACCTATATAAAACGAATTTCGGCCTCAAAATCCATCAAATAAAAAAATCCAATATGAGTTCCAAACACACTATATTTTGATTGGTCCACTGCGGCCATGTTTTTTGGCAAATCATCTCTTGAACAAACATTAATCGCCCTTAGTTGCTAATTATATATCACAAATTTCGGCCTGATCGCTTCAGCGGTTCTTGGGAAGAAGTCATTTTTGTGAAAACTAGGTCATCCAAGATGGCCGCTGAACCGTTTGGTCAATCAAGTTCCCTTCAACAAACTTAATTCAGCGCTTACCCTAGATCCTATTTCGTGAGTTTTGAATTGATCCCTCAAATGGTTTGGGAGAAGACATTTCTAAAATCGGCCGAAATCCAAGATGGTCGCCGGCCAAATTGGCCGATCGGGTTCGTTTGAACAAACTTGAATTTCTATGCCGTAAGGATGCTTCATGCCAAATATCGAGAAGATATTTTTAATTTCCCATTGCTTTAGTATGGGAGCTTTTGGCGAGAAAATGATCCAAGAAGGCCGCCAAACCGTTTATCCGACAGATTCGAAAATTGCAAATTTGAGATCAGAATAGCCAAAAACCTATATAAAACCAATTTCGGCCTCAAAATCCATCAAATAAAAAAATCCAATATGGCCACCAAACATGCTATATTTTGATTGGACCATGGCGGCCATGTTTTTTGACGGATCAACTTCTGTTCAACAAATTTAGTCCCTAATCATATCTGCCAAATTTCGGCCTGATCCCTTCAGCGGTTCTAGAGAAGTTATTTTCACTAAAGCTAGGTCAAAACTATTTGACCAATTAAGTTCGCTTGAACAAATTTGGTTGAGCTCTTGCCCTAAATCATATTTCATGAGGTTTCCTTCAATCCCTCAAGCGGTTTCGGAGAAGATTTTTAAAGACGTTTCTAAAAATCGGCCAAAATTCAAGATGGCCGCCAGCCTAATTGGCCGATCGGCTTCATTTGAACAAACCTGGATCCCTATGCCCTAAGGATGCTTCCTGCCAAATATAATTGAAATTGGCCCAGCTGTTCTTGAGAAGTCGTTTAAAGGAAAAGTTGACGGACGGTCGCCACGACATAAGCTCACTTGGCCTTTCAGGCCAGGCGAGCTAACAAGAATGTGTCATGCCAAATTTGGTTAAATCTGTCCAGTTATTCGAGGCGATATTTTAATTTTCCCATTGCTTTACTATAGGAGTTTTTGCTGCTAAAACTCCATGACGGCCACCAATCCGTTATTTCCGACAGTTTCGAAAGTGGCAAATCTGAAATCAGCATATCAAAAAATCATTTTGGCTTCAAAATCCATCAAACAAAAGATCTAATATGGCCACCAAACATGCTAGATATTGATTAGTCCATGGTAGCCATATTTCTTTATGTATTAACGTCCTTTTAACAAACTGTCACGGCCCTTAATGCCTAATCATATTTCTTAAATATCAGCCCGATCTATTCAGCGGTTCTGGAGTTGTTTTCACAAAAACTAGGTCATCCAAGATGGCCATTGAAGAATTTGGCCAATTATGTTTTCATGAAAAAATTTGGTTCAATTCTTGCCCGAGATGATATTTCATGAGTTCTGAATCGATCCCCCCAAGCGATTTCAGAGATTGTTAAACGTTTCCTAAAAATCGGTCAAAATCCGTATGGCTGCCAGCCAAATTGGCCGATGCGCATCGTTTGAACAAACTTGGATCTCCATGCTCTTAGGATGCTTCCTGCCAATTATAATTGAAATCCGCCTAGTGGTTCTTGAGAAGTCGTTTAAAGACGAGGTTGACGGATGAATGAGAGATTGACGAATGCCACAGCATAAGCTCACAGGCCAGGTGAGCTAATAACTGAAACTGACTGAAAGCTAAAATCTATAGAAAAATGTGTTATCACGCATGTCAGGAATGTCTTGTCTGACAAGAACTAATCACATAGACACCTCAAAAACCAGTCACTCGATTTCATATAGTGAGGCAGATGCATGACAAAAATAAACAAATTTTGGTTTTTATGTTAAAGGTACTGAAATTGGCACAAATGACGCTGAATAATGTATCGAACATATATATTTTGGCCCTTGAGTCGCCAAAATTATAACTGGTGAATATTATCAGATTTAGAAATATGCCACACCCACCTTTTGTAGGCATGGCCATTTTTTCACCCACAGAGATAGATATGCATTAACTTTTGATTTTGCATAAATCATGACACAGTTGCAAATAACAGAGCCAATTGTGGTGTTTGAATCACGAAAGGCATGATTTTCTTGCATATTTCATAATTTAACAATGTGCCACACCCACTAACATGACTAAAATTGGCATGGCACTGGGCGTGGCAATTCTGGGCCCCAGGGGAAAATTTTTGCGATGGCCCTTTATCTAAAGTTAGTGGGTATTTATTGTTCTTTATCTGTGCCAATTTAGGTGGTTTTACAATAAAACCAACAATTCGGCTATTTTTTGTCGCATATCTGCCACATTATCGTGTTTCCTGCAAAACCCCTTCACGCTTAGAATTTAGATGTAAATTCTTCAAGGTTTTAGCTTTTCTTCGTCATTCTCCCAATTAAACATTTTAGTTGTGACTTGCAACTAGTATAAGTCTGTCTGTCCATCAGATTTTTGGCAAAGGCGCCTATGTCGCGACAAAATCTCACTTGAATGTGTTTGGTTCAAATACTGGTGCTGCAGGTGAATGATAGGCTGGCCTACTCAGTAGCTTCAGTATATCAGAACCCAAATAAGTCAACAACAATCAGTTATATTTATATAAAATGTAGAATTTATTCTTAAAATACTCTTATTCAGTAAATGTTGATATAATAATAAATAAATAACTTAATTATTGAATTATGCAAATTTAAGTAGAATTTACATGTATGTTCAATGTATAAAAGCTATGTATGTATATGTCGATGGATTATGTTAATGTATATCACATTAATGACAATGGTTAGTGGTTTTATCACAGAAATATAGGTGAAATTCTACATATTGCCAACAAATAAGCATATTTTGTCGACAAACAGATCCTCATTCGTATGCTTGTAATAAACACAATGGACCTTTCCAGTGTATCCATCAATCATATGACATCATAAGCAACTACGTGACATGTAAGATGATATCATAATCAATTACATCATGAATGATGTAGATAAGTTTGTCATGAATGCTTAATTGATGACGGACTAAGCATTGTTATACGAATTGTATATCTTAACTATTTAATAAACAATAAACATTCTGTTGAATATTTTGAAACTAATTTGACTGTGCACTGTTGCTACCATAGGTAGAAACAGCACCCAGTCAATTTAGTTTCAAAATGTTCAACAGCTTACCCGTAGTTTTCTGGAAATTGAGATTCAGTGAGTGCAGCGATCGAGCGATCCCAACACGGGCAAAGTGTGGATGGAGCTAAGCTAGAGATGAGCGTGGCATAGCTAAAACTGGATTCCTCCATTGTATGTCAATGAGATCATTTACTCTAGCTTTGGTGTGATGGGCATAGTGGTTATTATACAACTAACATCGTGCTTTTAACCCCCTCTGCCCTGAAATTCCACGTTACACGTTTCAAAACATAGGATGACTATGTGATGTGATGTAAGAAAAGATGTTTGTCATCTGCGCATGACACCTGTTGAATAATTTAAATATTTAACCGTTTACCATTCATGGTGACCAAAAATACCTTTTGCACTAGGCTTGAGGAATGTTCATTTGCAGGCTAAGAAGACTATTTTTGAAAATTTACCACTGGACTAACTGGATTGATAACCAAGCCAGTGATTTCAGTGTTAAATTTTCAGAAATAGTCTTCTCTTGGACTGCAAATGAGCATTCAACAAGCACATATTTAGATTTTCTTGATCAACCTTGGGGTAATTGGAATCCAATTATATACAGCGCAGAATCTGGTTTCTGGTCTGCAGGGCTAAAACAGGATGAGAATTTAACAAATTTTCTATTTCATGGCCTACACTAACATAAACAAAGCATTAACTGCCTGCACGCTAAATTTCTGCAGACTACATTTTCCATGGGGGTTTAACTCAGGATATGCTAAATATTTTGAAAACAATTTGACTGAAAGTTGTTAGTGGCTAAGCCACCAACAACTTTCAGTCAAATTATTTTCAAAAATTCTGCAGGCCCAGAGTTATTGCCCATTGACATTATTGTCTGGTGGCGTGCATCAATCAGACAATTAAATGCGTATAAACAGTGGCACAGCTATTATATGGCTATTTCCAATTTTGTTCAAACAAATTTAAAACACATTTTCATCTTTAGGTGATCATTTTCATTAATCACCACAAGTATTTTATTTCTAAAATTATAATATTAATTGGATTTAATTTTGTGTTTTTTGTGCATATTTATGTTCATTCTATGTCTATTTTGTTGGCATAATGGGTCTTGTCTCGACACTATCCAGCATCTCCAGTTCCTTACTAATCAACCACTCGTCATAACACGGTCCTCCATCTTCATTATGAAGCAACGACATCAGGTATGTCCGGAGTGCACCCTTTTTCTCATTCTGACCGGTGGACTGACCACCAAATCCGGTATGCCGGTCAGCTGTCTGTCTTTTACGGTCACTAAGCTGCTGTTGAAGCCAGGTCTCATACGACTGGGTTTTTTCTGTCTCATTCTTCTTTCTGTATAAGACAAAACAACACATGAACCGGTGACCATTTAATGGCCAAGGTGGCCAAAACCAGCCTCTGTAGTGGTCTCACGGAATGGCTATTTGCAGGCCAAAAGATGACTTAAGTTTCCACTCAAATGACTGGCTCGGTTAATGAGCCAGTCATTTCAGTGCAAATTTGATCATTAAAAGGTTAGGCTGGACCAGGACTGATGGCAAAAGACTAACCGTTACAGTCAATAGATGAACGCCTGGTCAGTGCATCTTGGAAGCAATGTTACTGACGACCGTTGCTATTTCAGACAGCAACAGTTTACCAGGGATATTATTTTCCAAATAAACATTAATTCTCAGAGAGGGACTTTAGGGAATAGTGAAATTCAATGCACTAGTCATTAATTATTAGCTCACCTGGCCTGAAAGGCCAAGTCAGCTTATGTCGTGGCGACCATCCGTTAACTTTTCCTTTAAACGACTTCTTCTCAACAACCATTGGGCCAATTTCAATTTTATTTTGCAGGGAGCATCCTTAGGACATAGGGGTCCAAGTTTGTTCAAATGAAGCCGATCGGCCAATTAGGCCGGTGGCCATCTTGGATTTTGGCGGATTTTTATAAACGTCTTTAAAAATCTTCTCCGAAAGCGCTTGAGGGATTGAAGGAAACCTCATGAAATATGATCTAGGGTAAGAGCTCAACCAAGTTTGTTAAAGAGAACATAATTGCTCAAATAGTTTGGCGGCCATCTTGGTTGACCTAGTTTTAGCGAAAATAACTTCTCCAGAACCGCTGAAGGGATCAGGCCGAAATTTGGCAGATATGATTATGGACTAAGGGCCAGTAAAGTTTGTTCAAGAGAAGTTGATCCGTCAAAAAACATGGCCGCCGTGGGCCAATCAAAATATAGCATGTTTGGTGGCCACATTGGATTTTTTTATTTGATGGATTTTGAGGCCGAAATTGGTTTTATATAGGTTTTTCGGTATTCTGATCTCAAATTTGCAATTTTCGAAAGTGTCGGATAAACGGTTTGGCGGCCATCTTGGATCATTTTCCTGCCAAAAGCTCCCATACTAAAGCAATGGGAAATTTAAAATATCTTCTCGAGAACTTCTGTTGTCATGGCATTACATTCTTCAATTATATTTGGCATGAAGCATCCTTAAGGCATAGAGATTCAAGTTTGTTCAAACGAACCCAATCGGCCAATTTGGCCGGTGACCATCTTGGATTTCGGCCGATTTTTAGAAATGTCTTTAAAAATCTTCTTCTCCCAAATCATTTGAGGGATCGATTCAGAACTCACGAAATATGATCTAGGGTAAGAGCTGAATCAGGTTTGTCCAAGGGAACTTGATTGACCAAATGGTGCAGCGGCCATCTTGGATGACGTAGTTTTCACAAAAACAACTTCTTTCACAGAACCGCTGAAGTGATCAGGCCGAAATTTGTGATATATAATTAGCAACTAAGGGCGATTAAGGTTTGTTCAAGAGAAGGTGATTCGTAAAAAAAACATGGCCGCGGTGGACCAATCAAAATATAGTGTGTTTGGAAGCCATATTGGGGTTTTTTATTTGATGGATTTTGAGGGCAAAATTCGTTTTATATATTCTGATCTCAAATTTGCAATTTTCGAAACAGTTGGATAAACGGTTTGGCAGCCATCTTGGATCATTTCCCGCCAAAATCTCCCAATCTAAAGCAATGGGAAATTTAAAATGTCTTCTTCTTGAGAACTACTGGGCCGATTTGAATTATATCTGGCAGGAAGCATCCTTATGGCATAGAGATTTCATTTTGTTGTTGGAGAAGGGATATGACAAGCCTTTCTTCGGTGGCGATCTTGGAAATTTCGGCCGATTTTTAGAAATGTGTTTAAAAATCTTTAAAACCGTTTGAGGGATCAATTCAGACCTCATGTAATATGATCTAGGGCAAGAGCTCACTCAAGTCTGTTCAAGGGAACTTGATTGACCAAATGGTTCAACGGCCATCTTGGATGACCTCGTTTTCGCAAAAACAACTTCCCCAGAACCGCTGAAGCGATCAGGCGGAAATTTGTGATATATGATTAGGGACTAAGGGCCATTAAAGTTTGTTCAAGAGAAATTGATCCATAAAAAAAACCTGGCCGCTATGGGCCTATCAATATATAGCGTGTTCGGCAGCCATATTGTATTTTTTTATTTGATTGATTTTGAGGCAAAAATTGGTTTTATGTATTTTTGTGCATATTGTGATTTCAAATTTGCCATTTTCGAGACTGTCGGATAAACGGTTCAGCGGCCATCTTGGATCATTTACCCGCCAAAATCCCTCATACTCAAGCAATGGGAAATTTAAAATGTATTTTCGTGACATCTTGGATTTTGGTCGATTTTTAGAAATGTCTTTAAAGACTCCAAAACCGTTTGGGGGATCAATTCAAAATGCATGAAAGTTGTTCAAGGGAACTTGATTGGCCAAATGGTTTGGCGGCCATCTTGGATAACCTATTTTTTGCCAAAACAACTCCAGAATCACTGAGCGGATTGGGCTGAAATTTAGGAGATATGATAGGCACTGAGTGCCATTAAGGTTTGTTCAAGGGAAGGAGCTTAGTCAGAAACATGGCAGAAGTGGACCAATCAAAATGTAGCGTATTTGGCGGCCATATTGGACTTGCAAAAATGTCCACAAACTCATTTAAGACTACTCCTAAATCACCCACCAACAATTTTGACAAAAATGTAGTGCTCCAGGTGAGCGACACAGGCCCCTTGGGCCTCTTGTTTCATGGCTAGCTTTATAACAAGCGTAACTCACTATGCTGCGAGAGGCATCTTTGCCAGAAATGTAAAAAAATTTGACTGACCGATCGACATACTCATTCACGTATCTAATCAAATGGCTCAGAACTCTGCATATGTTTAGCAACAAATAGACAAGTGACATATTAACCATTTAACCCTTGAAAGTCCAGTGTCTCTATGTCAAGACATCCTTGTAGGGCAGCTGTTGCTAACCACTACACCATGCAGCACTTACAGGAAACATGATCAATAGGTAACACTTTCATGATCAACACACTAAAAAATGACTTCTGCAGTGGTCCTGAGATACGTCCAAATGTGGTCTCAAACAGTTTTGAAAAGTTTGCATGGGAATGGCTGGCCCAATAATGGAGCCAGTCGACTGGTAAATTGTAAGATAATCTATAGTCCTTCAAATGAACATTGATTAAAGGGATGCTAATCTCATCCCAAATGTTGTACTGCACTGATAGATTGTGGTTTATAGATTCCATATGATTCATATCCTGTCACATTCCCTTATCTGTGTGACAATTATCTGCTTTGAAATATCATGTAAATAATGAACAGTGACCGCCACCATTTTGTCTCCTCAAGTGATGGTGTGTAATGTCATCTAAGCGCCATTGCATCGCATCCTTTATTATATAATAATCATCTTGTAGAATATTTTGAAAATAATTTACCTGTATATTCTACAATTTACCCTGATGATTGCTTTTACAACGCATGGCCAAACTATAGATGGCACTTCGATGACTTGAGAGCATATACTGAGACAGACACACTAGGTTTTTTCTGATTGGATGAAAAGTAAATCATGACAGCCATCATAGGTTGTAGAAATGTATCAACATTTAGTTACTAAAGCTTGAATATCTTTCGTTGTCGACATGATAGAGATAAAATGCCAGGGATGGATTATGCGTGGCAAATTCTATCACCTGAATGGTTAGTATAAGAGAATGTGAGGTTTCCTTTAAAGGATAACTAATCCCGTCTCTTGATAGTTATTCAGGTGATCTAACACACCGCTCATAAACGTTGCAGGTAATTTTAAGCTTTTTATCAAGGCTCTAAGGAAAGATATTTAGGCTTTAGTAGTTAAATGCTGGTACATTTCTACACCCTGTGATGGCTGTCATGATTTACTTTTCAACCAATCAGAAAAAACAAAGTGTGTCTGCCTCGGTATATACGCTCAGTCATAGACGTGCCAGCTATAGTTTGTTAATGTGGTGTAAAAGCAATCCTACAAGTAAGCTGTTGAATATTTGGAAACCAAGTTGACTTCCAGTCAAATTAGTTCCAAAATATTCAACACAATGAGTATTACATAATAAAGAATGTAATGCATTGGCCCTTACATGACATCAGCTTGAGGCGACAAAATGGTGGCATTCACGGTTTAACATTTATTCGATATTATAAAGCAGATAATTGCAATATAGATCATAGAATGTGACAAAATATGAATGATATGGAATCTATAAGCCATATTTAATCGGTGCAGTACAACATTTAAGATGAGATTAGCATCGCTTTAAGCAAAAGTGCTGATATTCTTGATCAATGTTCATCATTAAAGGACCAAAATGCCACGCATGCCAAACATGCCAAAGAACCAACCCTTAAAATATCCAGTTATACTAAGGGCAAATACATTTTTAACAAAAAGTGTTTTCCATGCATGTAGTGGAGAAGAATTATCTACTTTTAGTCGGGACGAGCTACTAGTCGGTCTGTCCATTAGTTGGTCTGTCTGTAAGGTTTTTGACATCACAAAACAACTATAGCGCATTGAATTTGTTTAACACTTACCACTCCGATGTCAATATTTTATCTTTTACTGTATCAATAGCAAAGAAACTGGCACATATTTTTCAACAATTTTGGTTGATGATGTTGCTGTCTATGACAACAACATCGGCCACCAAATTTGTTGAAAAATTAACACCAGTTCATCGTTTAATTTAATTTGAAAATTTTGACATCAGAGTGGTAAGGCGTAATTAAGACTCGCAACTATTATATGTCTGTCTGTCAAATTTTATACATTTCAGTTGCCTAAGTCATAAGAATATTGCATGGCACTTGTTTGAATGCGATCAATAAAGTGTTAAATGAAAGACAATGTGCTCAGTTAAAGTGGATTTATAATATTGAGCATAATATTTAACGAGAGTGATATATCATTGTAATCGTGAACTGATGGTTGTTTCGAGTAGCTAGTCAATAATATGGAAGCAGCCAACAAAGCTCCATCTCAAATATTCCGAGTCAGATTACCTCAGATCGTGCTACTTTACAGAAGTCAATGCATATACAGACATGTAAACATTTCAATAAATGGTATAATTTTAACCCAGAGAAACCAGAAATGAGATTCCTTATGGTGCAGCATATATGTATGCTGTTGAATCTAATTTGACTGGAAGCTGTTTCCTTTCTTGTATTAACATTTATTTTTAATAAGGAGAATTTAACCAACATCACTAATAAAAATTAAAAAGTAAAATATCAAGTACTTATTGGCAAACGAATTTACTTATTAAACAATGTCTTACAGGCTAAAACTGATAAATCATTAACAGTATAAACCTCAAAACATTGTTTTCTAAATATAAACTAGTGCATTATCTATTTTTCATTTAACACCTTTACCCGTATCGATGATCTTGATTATTTAGCTTTTAACCATGCTATTACGTCTGACAAACAGGCTGCCCAAACCCTCTATCATGCCTTTGGTACAGCAACTCTGTCTTGATAAATCAAGAGGAAGGTCTGGTTAGGTGTCACATAAGGTCTGGTTGATAAATATATTAAAATGCTTTAATTTAAAATCGTTTTTGACACTGCATTTGCCAAGAAAGTATTAAGAAAAAATAACAATAAAAATGAAAAAGTTTCCTTCCTACGTCATAAGAAATGCATATGTAAGACATTGTTTAATAAGTTTAAATTAGTTTGCCAATAAATACGTGATATTTTACTTTTTAATTTTTATCTGTGATGTTGGTTAAATTCTCCTTATTAAAAAAAAAAAGAATAAAAAAAAAAGAAATGAATCTAATTTGACTGGAAGCTGTTTCCATTCTTGTATTAGTATTTGATTCAAATTGAATCAGCAGTTTCTGAGATGCAGCAGCCACGGCTGCGGACCCACATAAATACATATGGATTGGCAGCGCAGTATCTCTAAATTGAATTTCTTCATTCAACCATGTCATGTGAAACATTGAACCTAAAAGCATAATACAAGCGCTGTAGTGACGTACCGCTGCTCTGGTAATGAAGGCGTGGCTACCACTGCTGTTGATGCACCACGTTTGCCAGACACTGACTGACCCTCAGAAGTGGGGTCTTCTGTTGTCCTTATAGAGTCACATTAATAATCACAGTACAGCATACAACACTAAGCTTATCATGGCACAGATACTCTTAAAGCTACTTTCAAAAAGACTGACTATGATGTTACTTTAACAGAAATGACAAATGATGTCAGGAATACTCTGTTGAATATTTTGAAACTATTTTGACTGGGAGTTGTTGCTGCCATAGGCAGCAAGATCCTATCAAATTAGTTTCAGAATATTCAACAGCTTCCCTGGAGAGTTACCTTGAATTTGAAACATTTAAATTTTAAGTATTAAATTCTAGCTTATATTCTTTAAATCTCACAACATCTATCAATATCATTAATTGATATATCTAAAAAATTGTTAAGTACGAATATTAATAGTAATTTAGAATAAACCCAATAACAAGACGTATTCAAGATCTATGTCTGTTATATACGTTTCATATGTTGATATAATACTGCATGGCATATATTATCATACTGACATAAGGTTTAATGCAGTTTAATCATACCAGTAACTGTCATTCTCATTTTATTTTATTTACTTTTGTCATACATTTTATAGAAAGTAAATGTTTATATCTTAAATTAAGATATTACCGGTACACTCGATACACATAAAAAAATATTCGTATATTTATGATGCAGCGATATAAGACAAGCAGTTTGTTAAATAGCTCACACATGAATAACAAGCAATCTTTAGTGTTTAAGCAACATCACACGCAGTGTCTTGATTAACGTTTACAAGAGAGACATTTGTCTTGACTGGCAAAACAGAAATGATGGTTATAGTCCTCAATACGACCACATAATCAGACTGGAGAGATGACAGCAAACAATAATTGTCCGCCTATGGACAGGGCACTGTGGTCTGAAGAAGCACATCAAAAAGATGCGACTTGCTGCTGAGACATCGCAGTGCAAATGTCGCACTGAGTAACAGACTCCGGAGAACATTCTCAATACCTGTTCTCTTTTTGAAGAAAGATGTCAGCAGGTGTGTACTGAAAATACCACGATTAGGATCAACCTCTGTCATTACATCGACTACTTGTGGAGAAGCGCCAGCTTTGCGACGAGCATCAGACTTTCTATATAGCACGGTCTACAGGATTTAATGCAGAAGAAAGGCTTGTCATATCCCTTCTTCAACAACATCTAGTGGTTTATATGACTCATTTGACACCATGATTTAACATATATCCTAGTTCTGAAAGTTTTCACACATGTTAATTTTATATTCAGCCATTCTGCAACATTAGCACATTTAACAAAAGCATTGATTCGAAGCACATTTATCAGCTCAGTCAGTGTTTGAGTGCCATCTGAGTACTCACCTTAAATTGATGTTACCATGCACGATAATGGTTACTGATCAGGTTAGAAGTATGGAAGCTTGTGATACATAACTTTATAGTAGATAAGCAATTAGGCAATTTGTAATGTACAAAGCAATCAGCTTTGACACTTCAACACACAAATTAGCTTTATCCGTGACCATTATTACAAAATATTATTAAAGAAACAGCAGCCATTTGTTGTTGCTGTCATCGTCGTCGCCGTTGCTGCAGTCGTTATTGTTGTTATTGTTGTTGTTGTAGTCTTAGTCTTAGTCATTGTCTTTGTTGTTGTTGTTGTTGTTGTCTTAGTCATCATCGGTAGCATTGTTATTGTTGTTGTCGGTCTTAGTCATCGTCGTCGTCTTAATCATCGTTGTTGTTGAACATGTCATCGTTGTTGTTGTTAATAATACTGCCATGTAATCACACTTACTGTTCCTCTCCTGTAAGTTCCTCTAAGGCACTGAGAAATAAACTAGAACCAGCCAAGCAAATGTGAAGTGTTGATATTACTGAGTATACAGGTTGATATTACTGAATACACAGGTTGATATTACTGAATACACAGGTTGATATTACTGAATATACAGGTTGATATTACTGAATATACAGGTTGATATTACTGAATACACAGGTTGATATTACTGAATACACAGGTTGATATTACTGAATAAACAGGTTGATATTACTGAGGAATATCTATTTGCAGGCCAAAGAGACTATCTTCGAAAATTTTTCACTGGAATGACTGGCTCCATAACTGCGCCAGTCATTGCAGTGGTAAAGTTTAAAAAATAGTTTTCTTCTGGCCTCTAAATGGACATAAATTAAGCAGGAATTTTGATTTTCTTGACGAATCTTGACCATTAGAGGGTTAAAGTGATGCCATGATCTCTTGTCTCTAAAGGACAGCTGGCTTATATATAATATATAGTTAAGTTTGCCCATGTTTTGTATGGTCACTTGTACATTATATATATATATATATATATATATATATATATATATATATATATATATATATATATATATATATGTATTACAGACTACTCTGTTAGAACATTAATTTAATGTATTTAATTGTGTTTAATTTAATAACAGTTTGTTCATTCTATGATTAGCTGCAATTAATGAGATCTCTATGTACTCTCCAATTCAAGAAACCCTCTGCATTTGTTTCTCATATTGAGTCCACTGTCCAGATTGGGTTTCCTATAACAGGCAGCGCCCTTGATATCTGTAGTCTGTACACCACGAGCTGTATTCATTTCATGAATAGGGCGTAACTTATGCCTGGCATAACCTACTCCCTAGAGTTATGCCTCATAGTTACACCGTATTCACAAAGAAGGGCATAAATAAATGCGTCACTGTAATGCATGTAGGCCAGAATTCGTTGGTCACATCGGCCGCTTATTAATGTTGTACCGTATGCATCAAGATGTCAAAATTTGTGGCCTTCACTACAACATGGAATACTGAATCAAAAAAGCATCCGCTTTTGTTTCTACGAGAATTGTTAATACTTACCAGATGTACTATTATGATAATGTCTATTGTCTAGTCTAGCTCAAAATAAACAATTAAAACTCTGCACTCTCCATGATCCTGCCCATACTGTGTCCGGGAATTACCATAGCCCAAGGTACCGAGTCAATTCTCAATCACAGTCAGAATCGTATTATATTTGTCTTGACAAACAGCGAAAGCAGCTCAGCCTCACCTCAGCGGTGCGGCTGAGGCGGGCTATAGCACATCTGGTAAGTATTAACAATTCTTATAGAAACAAAAGCGGATGCTTTGTTGATTCTACTTCGAATAACACTTACCAGATGTACTATTATGACAAGCGGATTTTGACAGCCAAGAAACTCCGGTGGGAGGAGATGAGGCTCGAACCAGCACTCATCTACCATCTGACAGAGAAGGTTGTGAAGAGACTAAAACCCTGGCATACACTTGGGTTCTGCTATCTGAGTCATAGAGTGCTAAACTTCCATGGTCTAGCCCGCGCTCCCCCCCCCCCCCCACCTTATTTGTCCACACAAATTCCAGAGGGCTGTCAAAAGGGGAGGCAATACCCACCAGATCAATGTCAGCACCAAGTATCAGCTAGGGCAGTCCAGGAGAGTGCAAAGAAGCTACTACAACTTCTAATTTAAAAAAAACTATCAGTATATAGATTAGATTTTCAAATTTGAATGAGTCTAATGTCAGTTGCAATGAATAAGATACTCTTGAACCAGACTGTTTACTTAATCAGTCTGGTATTTCAACTGTAAGTAATGGAAGAACCTTGCGATGTATGCGAAATAGTGGTCAGATGTGGCTTTAGTTAAGATTCGACAGATTGGCGATGGCTACCAGTAGAAATCAGTAAATGACGACTGCATGCCATTGTGCTACAGACATCACCTCCTCTAAAGAGACACCCTTATAAAGGGCCGATGATGCTGCTAGTGCTCGGACTTGATGGGCATTCGCCCGATCAATCTGCAATTATGATTTTATGTGACATCTGAATAGCATCGACTATCCAATGAGAAATGGTGTCTTTTGAAGCGCGAAAATGAGGGGCTTTGAGACATAACCACAGAGATTTTGGGTCATCTCTCCACTCCTCAGTATGTTTCTCATACATTTTCAGACATCTGACAGGACACCAAGCAGAAGAGTTTGGGCCATGTCTAATTAAGCCTGGTAAATTGATCGGCTGTCCTGGATATTTAAGTGACTGATTCTTTGCCAGGAAACAAAGATGTGGTAGTAGTCTTAAACCTTCACCCGTAATGACAAAACGATCTTGTTCGGCAGAAAGCGCATGAATTTCGCTTCTCCTTCTTGCCGATGCTGCTGCAACCAAGAAAACTGACTTAATTGTTAACAGTTTAATATCTATAGTTCTAATTGGTTCAAAGGGAGCATGCCCTAAAACCTGTAGAACAAGAGATAGATTCCATGTTGGGATAGGAATTGGCTGTTTAGGTCGCAAATTGCTCATTCCTTTAATAACTTCATTTAAGGTGTCATTCTCCACTCCTACAATGGCCAGACCGGGAACGACTGAAGCTAATGCAGACTTATATGCTGCTAGGGTTGAAGGTACAAGTTTGTCAACTTCGTATAAGTGACAGATAAAATCTGCTACATGTTGAACAGATGCAGAAAAGGGATTAATATCTCTTCCCTTACACCACACTGCAAATTTATTGATTCTATAATTATGTCTTGGTGGTTGACCCTCTTCTGGCTGAAGCGACAAACTTCGCTCCTTGCTCAGAAAAGACAACCTTAATTGCACGCTGCTTGATAACATCCATGCAGTCAATTGAAACATCTCTGGTCTGTCGTGGAGATACAGCCCTTTGCTCTGAGAGATCAGATCCCTTCTGTCTGGAAGAGGGATTGGATTGCAGATGTGAAAGTCCAGCAGATCCGTAAACCATGATCGGCCTGGCCAATGAGGTGCGATCAGTAGTACTTGGCATATGCCCTCTCTTATTTTTGCCAGAACTTTTGGGATGAGAATCGTTGGAGGATACGCATACGCGTACATTCCCTTCCAACTTATCGTCAGTGTATCTACTGCTAGAGTTAGCGGGTCCGGGATCGGTGACACGTATGTGACCATCTTTGCATTTCCTTTCATCACAAATAGATCCACATTTGGGTTGCCCCAATGTTTGAAAAAAACCTCCGCTACTGATTGGTTGAGCTGCCATTCCGTCGGACGGCAAAACGTCCTTCGATTAAAAGCATCCGCTAGGATGTTCAATCTTTCTGAAATGTGTGCTGCCCGAAGAATAATAATAATTGGCACCACAGCAGAAGGTTCCATATCATCATACACAATCCGGTGATCTCATCCTGCCTTGGCGGTTCAAATAAGATACCACTCTTGAGTTGTCTGTCCTTACCAGGAAAATCTTGTCTCGGATTAAGTTCTCAAATTTTTGAAGTGCTAATACCACCGCTAATAATTCGAGAACATTGATGTGTTTCTGTGCATTGGTCCGATCCCATTCCCTTGACACTGACAAATCGTCCAGTACTACTCCCCAACCTGTCGTCAATGCATCTGTAAAGATGGACATCTGCGGTTGAGGAGGTTGTAAAGGAACATCTCGCAGGAGATTCTGTTCTGCTAACCACCACTGAAGATGGAATATCAATGGTTCTTTTACTGGAATCCTCAGAGATAACGGATCAGTTCTCTGAGACAAGAATCACATTAAGTACATCTGAATCTGCCTGCGCCTGAGTGCCGCATAAGGAACCACCTTCTCCAGAGATACTAGTAAACCAGTATTCTGAGAAATTGACGTGCCATCAGATAGGCTCCTAGAGAAACTGACTCGAGAACTGCAATCAAACTCTTGACTCTGCTCTCCGCCGGAAAAGCTATACCGTCCCTGAGATTGAAAAGAATTCCCAGATACACAAACTCCTGGGATGGAGTCAATCTGATTTCTCTAGATTCACAATCCATCCTAGGGCCTTTAATAAAGCCAGGACTACCTGAATATTGTTGCGCAGAGTGACTGGATCCCCCACCTCCAGCAGCCAGTCGTCTATGTAAGTATGAACAGCTGTTTCTCCTGCGAAGATAAGAAGTCATGGCGAGAACCACTTTGGTGAAGACCCTCGGTGCTGTGGTCAGACGGAATGGTAACGCATTGAATTCTCAAACATTATCTTGGAAACGCAAAGCAAAGGTATTTCTTAAAAGGAATATGAAAATATGCATCTTCAGATCTATCGATACTGCCCACATGCCTTTTCTCAGCCCTGTCATCACCGCTGGCACAGTCTCCATCAGAAATTTTGGTGAGAGAATGAATTTGTTCAGTGGTTTGAGGTTGAGAATCGGTCTCCAACCTCCGGTGCATTTCGGTACGATGAAAATTATCGAATAGAAGCCCAGGGAGGACTGATTGCGACCTAAATGAATCGCATTCTTCTGCTGAAGATCTCAGATTTCTGAGCAAATGGCATCTAGACGATCGGATTCCCTTGGAACAGGAGTCCATACTGGAGTCAATGTCAACGGAACTAATGATTGACGGACGAGCCAGTCCGGTTCGTAGCCGTTTCTTAGCCAATGACAGACTAAACAATCTTGCACGACCTGTTCGCACTGGTTTGAGAACAGTTGAAGCCTGCCTCCGATGGTAGGATACTACACATAGCTCGCGGTTGATGTTGCACGATAAGACGCTAATTCGCTTGGGTGAAGATTCTCAACTCCCTTCGTTCCTGGCACCACCGGAATGGGTCTCGCCGAAAACCCGTCAGGACCGTCCCCCATGGCCACCTTGCTGCTTTTTGGAGTATGATGGCCCGGGACCGCTGCCACGGTTATCCTTAGGTTAACCGCCATGACCCGAGCTGCCACCCTTCCTATCATCTTCATACGGCCTCTTATTAGAGGACTTGTATGAAGACGAACGCCCACTTCCCTGTGAACCGGATGCCCGATGGGCATCACAGCCAGAAGGACAGAAGGGCGATCTCTGACGCTGACTCTGTTGCTCCTGCCGATGATGCTTGTAGGACTGCTGTGGCTGAGTCCTCTTCGTCAACTTCCAGACTACTTGCTCTGTGACCATTGATGCAACTTTGGAAAGAGCTTGCCATGCCGAGCCACCAAACAAGCCCGGACCAATGAAGGGCGCAGAAGATAACACAGCCCTCATCTCTGGTCCTGGTTCTACACAATCGAGAACCATTCTCCTTCGTTCTGCCAATGATCCTGTGATCACCCTGGCCAGGCAATCTTGGGACAAGCGCATAGTATCCCAGATAACTCAGGGAGTAGCCTCTGGCACTTCCCCACTTTCCGCCATGCAGGTCAGCATACCCTGCAAGACGGTACATCCGTGAGAGAGAGCAGCCATAGCTGCTCTTGCCACATCCTCAGTGAGAGTCAACTCATTGAAAGGATCTTTGTTAGCCTGGGAAACCAAGGGTCGAGAATGACCCTTGGCTTTCCCGGCTAACGGCCCGTTCAATGCTTTTCTTTTCCCGACTGAAAGCCGAGAAACATGAGAGTACTGATGATAGGCCTTCTCCGGAAAACAAACTACTCCTTATCCCCTTAGGAGCCTTGGGCAACGAAATAATCTGGCTGAACCAAATGATATACTGCGACTTCCAACATGTCAGAAGTCTGGGAATCTATGGGCAGAGTTGGCATGGCCGAAGAGCCACTTGACAGAGCGCTAGCCGCATGCTCAGACATTCGCTCCATCGCCGGATCGCGCTGAGATCCTTGAACTGATGCCAACCCGAGATGGCCAGACATCCAGCCAAGGACCTGCACCCATTCAGCCTCGGTACAAAAGGATGATTCGTCCATCAAAGGACTACCATTCTCATCCTCCTCACCCCTGGATGAGTAGGCCACCGACGATCCATGCCGAGAGCTATGGACCAAACCTCCAATACGAAGTGGATCCGTAGCCTGACTACTTGCGGGTCCAGTATCTAGCGAATCGCCAGATACAGATTCACCGCAATCCATTGGCTCCAGCATGGGAGCCAGGACTACAGCCGCTACTACGGCAGGAGATGGAACTCCGAGAGGAGCCATTATAACCGCCTCCATGATTAAAAAAGTCTGGGTGAAAGATGCCAGACAGAACGTCGACATCTCCACCCAGCTGGCAAACCCATACAAACCCGTGGGTGACAAGCGAGAAGTACTAGTATCTGCCACCTGAGAAAGCTTCGGCATGTCAGTCTTCCATCAGGAGTATATCTTCCTTCTCCGCCATCAGTTTTTTAGCCAAAGTGGGAGGAAGGACAGGTGCTTGTCCCTCCGCAGAACTGGCTGGACCACTGATGGGTAGTCCTGCACCAGCATGCATCGTCGGGATCGTGGACTGGAATGACTCGAACATCGCCTTGAATTGGGTCGCCCAAACACCTAAGGCCGAGTCCATATGCTCGTTCAGATGCTCTTCAAGACCTTTTACTGATGCCTGATCCACTTTGGCCACCTTGTTCCTCGCGATCCTCTCCAAACGTGCACCCCGATCATGATCGAACTCCACCACCAACTCCGACGACCACTTCGCACATACATCGCAAGGACTTCCAACCTTGCAATTCGCGCAGACAACACAGTGATAACTGGAGAACTTCTGTTTCATGAAGCGGTTGCAGCGCTGACAGAGCATGTCAAGAGGGACCTTGCCTTGCCCCTTCACCTTCTGCAAACACAGAATAAGAATTAAAATGCTGCACATGATATGACGAGCTACACGCACAATTTACTTGATTGTAATATAAATCACTTACAAAACATTAACTTTCTCTTAAATTAATGATAATCAAGTCTTAGGCAGGAAATAATTGGAAATTTTTTGAGTGAAAATTTTATAAACACGACTTGGAAATTAACTAATCGTTAAAAGACCTAAGAAATAAAGACCGATCGCTACAAACACCCTCGGCAATGAAGCGAGAGCTAAATATCGGCCTAAAACAGAGTGCATAGACAAGCCAAGCCATAACTAAGCGTTAATCATGGGCGCTGCCATCTTGGCTACGGGCGCATCCATCTTGGAAGGAACCCAGTCACAAGAGAAATTAACCGAGTACCCGGATAAGATTAAACAGTTAACGGGCAACGGAACGACTCCAACAATGGCTACCATTTAAAAATAATGTGCCAATTTAAGGAAATTTCAAACAGTCATTACGGCACGAATGTATAAATTCTAGATTGATACAACCTGCCCCTGTGATGACTTTACATTTCCTTCCATGAAGCCAACAATGGATAACTTCAAACACACTGAATTCTGTTAAAATTTGCAAAATTTTATGAGCTTAAACACATGCGACTTGAGAAGTTAGCAAAATAGACGAATCTGACTGTGATTGGGAATTGACTCAGTACCTGGGGCTATGGTAATTCCCGGACACAGTATGGGCAGGACCATGGAGAGTGCGGTGTTTTAATTGTTTATTTGGAGCTAGACTAGATAATAGACATTATCATAATAGTACATCTGGTAAGTATTATTCGAAGTAGAATAGGCTAGCTACCATTAACTCAAAATTTAGTATGTAGGCCTAATACTAATAAATAGATAAATACATAATTTTCAATCGTATGTTCTATCGAGTCTGGCTAACCGAGTGTATAGCCATTCCATTAGTAAAATGCTTGTCATTACCAAAAAAATAAGTACTGCGAAAACATGTAATTTTTATATTCTTACAACTTTTACTTAGCATTCTGCTATCGTAAATACTAGGGTAAACCTTTTTGGGAAAACTTGACTTGAGTGCAGCGCATCATTCAGGCCATTCATGCGCTCTCGTTGCCAGGCAATGATGTATCGCTCTACCATATTTACCAAATTGTTTCAGCTTCACATTCAGTGCACCACGGGTGCTTTGAATACAGAAATAGGAAAAGTATTCAACTCAAATATTAAAAAAAAACGGCTGCTATGGCTTCACATTAAATAACACTTAATATTTGCAAAATGTCAGCTAAATGCAAATTCAATTTATAAAATCCGTAATATCCAAAATTCGACTAAAATTCGATACCACGTCAAAAATGGTGTAAATAATGACTTAGGCCTTGTAGTTGGAGGGCATAAGTTACGGCTGATTTTATGGATGGGTATAAACTATGCCTTTTTCGTGAATACAGACTTACGCCACCTTGGGGACTTAAGCCCTAGTTACGCCTTTTCTATGGCATAAGCCTCTTCATGAATATGGCCCCACAAGTGTTGGAGGCTGATAATTTCAGATGGCGGTAATTATGTCAGATAACACATTTTCTTTCTTGTTCCCTCTTAGAAGCTGACATGCTCTTTGAACAGGACAGTCTTGCCAAGTCTCCCAATCATCTTTTCTCATATCACATCACATACCCATCATGTTCTCATGGTCAAGATCACTTCTTCAGTGACATGGTATAATGGTCTTGTATAACTTACTAATACTATTATGGTTACATAGCTCGCCACCCTCCATGTCCATCAACACGTACCTATCCATCCAGCACTGACCTGTCATCCAACCTCCTCACCAACCAACACTCACCTGTCCCATCGCATTGTTGTCAATTACACGCATCTGTTTTACTCCATTTCTCCGTCCATCCATCCCTCCCTCCCTTTCTCTCTCTCTCCATTTCACATTGCAATCATCACACAACCAGATTAATGACATCTATCCTGTAGCCTACTAATCAATCAAAGGCCATATATCTCCACTACAGGCTTACTAAGCACAGAATCAATCCTACCCACCAATAAACAAACACCCATCTATCTTCCATTGCTGCCAATCAAAACCAACTTTGTCCTGGGGCCTGACACCAAACAAGGGTCTTACTGATACCGCCACTCTCCCCTCATCATGACTCAACACACACCTGTCTTCCTCCTGTTGTCTCCGCCTCTCCTCCTCTTCAATGATTCTGCTCAGTTTCTCCTGTTCTATGGCCCGTTTTTTGCTCAGCCATTCTCTGTGTGTGAGGGGACGTGAGCGCAGGATACTGGAATTCAGCCTGAGAGAAAATGTACACAGTAAAGCAAGTTATTAACCAATTCATAGCAAAGCTAGCATAAAATAGCTTCTGCCGTGCTCTTGAGAAACGTCTATTTGCAGGTCAAAGAAAGAAAAATTTGGGCTTAAATGCTATACACCATATTAACTTGGTTGAATTAACCCTTTCATCATAAAGCTGGCCAAAACTGGCCTCTGCGATTGTCTTGAAGAATGTCCATTTGAAGATTATTTTTGAAAATGTACTACGAGCCAACCATTCGTATGATAAAATTTCACCCTTCTCGTGTCCCGCAAATGACCATTGCTCAGGACCACTGCAGAAAATGTTTTTGGCTAGCTTGGCCAATCAAGGGTTAATACAACCGAGTTGATATGGTAGAATGATAATCATTCCTTATGACAGGTGGTCTTATGTCCACCTGCCAGAGACGTGAACCACCATCTTCTAGTCACAAATGCCTTAAAGAACCACCACAGTCACAAAGGTAGCTAGCCATTATAGACAAGGATAAATTTATTCATATTTTGTTAGTTCATCATAAAATTCTTCCTACAGATGATTAAATAACTTTTTCCTATATGTTATAGATAACAGAAGGATCCATTTCCAGCTATGCTCCGCTCCCCAACCACCCCAAACCCACTTATATCTAGCTATGCGCCACCCATTTCTAACTATGCTCCACCTATTTCTAACTATGCCCCACCCATTTCTAACTATGCCCCACCCATTTCTAGGTAATTATGCTCCATTCATTTCCAACTATGCCCCACCTATTTCTAGGCTATGGCCCGCACATTTATATCTATTCCCCTCCCATTTTTAGCTAAGCTCCGTCCATGTTTTGCACGTGCTAGGATCAATTTATATACTTTGTACCCCAAATCCCCCAGAATCCCAATTTCAAAGTAACTATACAGGTAAGCTGTTGAATATTTTGAAACTAATTTGATTGGGTGCTGTTGCTACCTATGGCAGCAACAGCGCCAAGTCAAATTAGTTTCAAGATATTCAACAAAAAGGTTTATTAAATAGTTAATCCATCAAAGAGATACAGTTTGTACACTTGACTGACTATTCCAGCTTCATGACAGAGTATTGTCTGTCAATTATGATGGTCAGCCTATACGTGATGTAATTGATTATGGCATCATATACATGAGTGACAGATCTGATTCATCCATTGCTAATCAGCACCAATGTATGTAGATTTTTGGTAACTGCCTATTGGAATATTTGACACATTCACTAGGTGTTGTATTCTTAATGGCTATGGCCAACCTGCTGAAAAAGCCAAAGCAGACCCTTTCCTTGTGGGCGAGTCATTCTACGCTGTACTGAACGCGGCCATCAGCATTTAATAATGTGTGGAGATTTTATTCCGAAGCATGCCAAGCTAGGTAAGCTCAGCAAAGCAGATAAGGTGGCAGGACGCAGTATGTATATGAGGTCCTATGTTACGGGCATGTGCAACAGCATCAAAAAAGCATCCGCTTTTGTTTCTACGAGAATTCTTAATACTTACCAGATGTACTATTATGATAATATCTATTATCTAGTCTAGCTCAAAATAAACAATTAAAACTCCGCACTCTCCTGGTCCTGCCCATACTGTGTCCGGGAATTACCATCACCGCAGGTACCGAGTCAAATCCCAATCACAGTCAGATTCGTCTTATATTTGCCTTGGCAAACAGCGAAAGCAGCTCAGCCTCACCTCAGCGGGGCGGCTGAGGAAGGGCCATAGTACATCTGGTAAGTATTAAGAATTCTCGTAGAAACAAAAGCGGATGCTTTTTTGATTCTACTTCGAATAATACTTACCAGATGTACTATTATGATAAACTCCGGATTTCGACAGCCAGAAAATGCCGGTGGGAGGAGGTGAGGCTCGAACCAGCACTCATCTACCATCCAACAGAGAAGGTTGTGAAGAGACTAGAACCCTGGCATACGCTTGGGTTCTGCCATCTGAGTGCTAAACTTCCATGGTCTAGACCGCGCTCACCCCCCCCCCCCTTTTGTCCGCACAAAATCCAGAGGGTTGTCAATGGGGATGCAACACCCACCAGACCCGTGTCAGCCCTAAGTCTCAGCTAGGGCAGTCCAGTAGAGTGCAAAGAAGCTACTACAACTTCAAAGTTTGAAAGAACATCAGTATATGGATTAGATTTTCAAATTGGAATGAGTCTAACGTCTGTATGAGAGGATAAGTATACTCTTGTACCAGACTATTCACCTAAGCAGTCTAGTATTTCGACTGTAAGTAAACATATTTATAGTCACTTAATTAATGTAAACACTCACCATTTTGAGTGCTTGATCTTTTCTTGATCATCACAGGAGCTCGGCCCAATCCACGGTCGTACTCAGTCATGTGCATAGCGTTTGTTCAGTGTAGGTGGAAGACTTTAGTGATGTGTGCGAAGTAGTGGTCGGAAGTGGCTTAGCTTAGATTCGACAGATTGGCGACGGCTACCGGATTAAGTGCGCTGGAGATGTCGCGAAGGTAGAAATCAGTGAATGACGACTCGGCATGCCATTGTGCTACAGACATCACCTCCTCTAATGAGACACCCTTATAAAGGGCCGATGATGCTGCTAGTGCTCGGACCTGATGGGCATTCGCACGATCAATCTGCTTTCCTGTAGCAATTTTGTGCGACATCTTAATAGCATCACCTATCCAACGAGAAATAGTATCTTTCGAGGCACATAAATGGGGAGCTTTGAGACATAACCACAGAGATTTTGGGTCGTCTCCACTCATTAGTACGTTTCTTATACATTTTAAGACATCTGACAGGACACCAAGCAGAAGAGTTTGGGTCATGTCTGGTTAAACCTGGCAAATTGATCGGCTGTCCTGGATATTTAAGTGATTGATTCTTTGCCAGGAAACAAAGACGTGGAAGTAGTCTTAAACCTTCACCCGTGACGACAAAACGGTCTTGTTCGGCAGAAAGCGCATGAATTTCGCTTCTCCTTCTCGCCGACACTGCTGCAACCAAGAAAACTGATTTAATAGTTAACAGTTTAATATCAATAGATCTAATCGGTTCAAAAGGAGCATGCCCTAAAACCTGTAGAACAAGAGATAGATTCCATGATGGGATAGGAATTGGCTGTCTAGGTCGCAGATTGCTCATTCCTTTGATAACTTCATTCAAGGTGTCATTCTCCACTCCTTCAATAGTGAGACTGGGAATGACTGAAGCTAATGCAGACTTATATGCTGCTAGGGTAGAAGGTACAAGTTTGTCAACTTCGTATAAATGACAGATAAAATCTGCTACGTGTTGAACAGATGCAGAAAAGGGATCAATATCTCCTCTCTCACACCACTGTGCAAATTTGTTGATTCTATAATTATATGTCTTTGTCGTTGAAACTCTTCTGGCTGAAGCAACAAACTTCGCTGCTTGCTCAGAAAAGCCACCCTCAATTGCACGCTGCTTGATAACATCCATGCAGTCAATTTGAACATTTCTGGTCTGTCGTGAAGGTACAGACCCTTGTTCTGAGAGATTAGATCTCTTGTGTCTGGAAGACGGATTGGATTGCAGACGTGAAGGTCCAGCAGATCCGTAAACCATGATCGGCCTGGCCAATAAGGGGCGATCAGTAGTACTTGGCACATCCCCTCTCTTATCTTTGCCAGAACTTTCGGGATGAGAATTGTTGGAGGGTACGCATACGCGTACATTCCCTCCCAACTTATTGCCAGTGCGTCTACTGCTAAAGCTAGCGGGTCCGGGATCGGTGACACGTAAGTGACCATCTTTGCATTTTGATTCATTGCAAACAGGTCGACATTTGACTTGCCCCATTGGTTGAATAGAACCTCCGCTACCGCTTGGTTGAGCTGCCATTCCGTCGGACGACAAACCGCCCTTCGACTGAGAGCATCCGCTAGGATGTTCACTCTTCCTGGAATGTGTGCTGCCCGAAGAATAATATTCCTCTCTTGGCACCACAGCAGAAGGTTCCAAACCATCATACACAACTCTGGTGATCTCGTCCGGCCCTGGCGGTTCAAATAAGACACCACTGTTGAGTTGTCTGTCCTTATTAGGACAACTTTGTCTTGAATTAGACTCTCAAACTTTCGAAGTGCAAATACCACCGCTAATAGCTCGAGCACATTGATATGTTTCTGTGCATTGGTCCGATCCCATTCCCCTGACACTGACTGATTGTCCAATACCGCTCCCCAACCCGTCAACGATGCATCCGTGAAAATGGACATCTGAGGTTGAGGAGTTTGTAGAGGAACACCTCGCAGGAGATTCTGTGATCCGATAACCACCACTGAAGGTGGAATATCAATGGTTCTTTTACTGGTATCCTCAGAGATAACGGATCTGTTCTCTGCGACCAAAATGACATTAGATACATCTGAATCGGCCTGCGCCGGAGTGCCGCATACGGAACCACCTTCTCCAGAGATACTAGTAACCCCAGTATCCTGAGAAACTGGCGCGCCGTCAAATAGGCTCCTAGAGAAACCGACTCCAAAACTGCAATCAGGCTTTTGACTCTGCTCTCCGCCGGAAAAGCTACGCCGTCCCTGAGATTGAAAAAGATTCCCAGATAAACAAACTCCTGGGATGGAGTCAGTTCTGATTTCTCTAGATTCACAATCCACCATAGATCCTTTAATAAGGCTAGGACTACCTGCAGATTGCTGCGCAGAGTGACTGGATTCCCCGCCTTTAGCAGCCAGTCGTCTATGTAAGTGTGAACAGCTATGTTTCTCCTGCGAAGTAAAGAAGTCATGGCGAGAACCACCTTGGTGAAGACCCTCGGAGCTGTGGTCAGGCCGAACGGGAGCGCATTGAATTCCCAAACATTGTCTTGGAATGCAAACCGAAGGTACTTCTGAAAAGGAATTGACATTGGAATATGAAAATATGCATCCTTCAGATCTATCGACACTCCCCACATGCCTTTCCTCAGCCCTGTCATTACCGCTGCTACCGTCTCCATCTGAAATTTGGGAGAAAGAATAAATTTGTTCAACGGTTTGAGATTGAGAATTGGTCTCCATCCTCCGGTACGCTTCGGAACGAGGAACATGATCGAATAGAAGCCCAGTGAAGACTGATCGCTGACTAGATGAATCGCCTTCTTCTGACGAAGAGATTCTATTTCTGATCGAATGGCGTCTAGATGATCTGATTTCCTTGGAACAGGAGTCCATATTGGAGTCAAGGTTAACGGAACTAACGATTGATGGATGAGCCAGTCCGGATCGTAGCCATTTCTTATCCACTGACAAACTAAACAGTCGCGCACGACCTGTTCCCATTGGCTTAGGAATAGCTGAAGTCTGCCTCCGATGGAAGGAATCTGCACACAGCTGTCGGTCAAGATTGGCCGATAAGACGCTAAATCGCTTGGGTGAAGATTCTCGACTCCATTCGCCTCCAAAGCCACCGGCACTGGTTCCGCCGGAAACCCGTCAGGAACGAGCCCCATGGCCGCCCCGCGGCTTCTTGTAGTACGACGGTCCGGAACCGCCGCCACGGCCATCCTTACGGTAGGCGCCGCGGCCCGAACCGCCACCCTTCCTGTCTTCCTCATACGGCCTCTTATTAGAGGGCTTGTATGAGGATGAACGGCCAGGTCCTTGTGATACGGATGGCCTATGGACATCACGGCCAGAAGGACGGAAGGGCGATCTAGGACGCTGCCTCTGCTGCTCCTGTCTATGCTGACGGTAGGACTGCTGCGGCTGAGTCCTCTTAGTCGACTTCCACGACTTGCCGACCACTTCTTGCTCCGCCACCATTGAGAGCGCTTGTCGTGCCGAGCCGCCGAACAAGCCTGGACCTATGAAAGGCGCAGAAGATAATGCAGCCCTCATCTCTGGTCCTGGTTCTACACAATCGAGAACCATTCTCCGTCGCTCTGCCAGTGTTCTAGTGATCACCCTGGCCAGGCAATCCTGAGACAGGCGCATGGTGTCCCGAACACCTCCGGGAGCAGCCTCTGGCACCTGTCCACCTTCCGCCGTGCAGTCCAGCATACCCTGCAGGACGGTACACCCGTGCGACAGCGCAGCCATGGCTGCCCTCGCCGCATCCTCAATGAGCGTGAGCTCATTGAACGGGTCTTTGTTGGTCTGAGAAACCAAAGGACGCGACCGCCCCTTAGCCTTCCCAGCCAATGGCCTATTCAGAGCCTCTCGTTCCGCAATGGAAAGCCGTGGAACACGGGCGTACTGATGGTAGGCTAGCTCCGGAAAATGGACCCTACTCCTTATCCCCTTCGGGGCCTTCGGCAATGCATAGTCTGGCTGAACCAGATGGTATGCCGCAACTTCCAGCATGTCGGAAGTCTGCGTGTCCAAAGGGAGTGTCAGCATGGCAGAAGAGCCACTTGACAGAGCGCTAGCCGCTCGCTCTGACATCCGCTCCAACGCCGGATCGCGCTGAGATCCCAGATCATATGCCAACCCGAGACTATTGGTCATCCATCCAAGGACCTGCACCCATTCAGCTTCGGTGCAGAAAACGGACTCATCCATCAATGAACTCCCGTTCTCATCCTCCCTCTCTCCCTTAGATGAGAGGGCCACTGACGATCCATGCTGAGCGCTATGCCAGGACAGAGTGCATCCATAGCGCGACTACCAGCGGCACCGGTGTCTAACGAATCGCCAGACCCAGATTCTCCGCAGTCCATCGGCTCCAGCACGGGAGCGGGGACTATGACCGCCCTACCCACGGCTGGCGCCGTCACTCCGATAGGAGCCGCACCTAACGCCGCCAGGATACCAACAGGAACCGCAAAACACGGCTCTGCCGACCCCTCCGGTTGCATAAATAGCGGATGGAAAATGCCCGACGGAACGTCGACATCACCATGCGCCTGGCAAACCTGTACCAATCCCGAGGGCGACCCCTGGGACGTACCGGGCATTGCCGTCATCGAAATATCCGGCATGCCGGAATCTTCCATCAGCAACAGATCTTCCTCCTCTATCGTCGGCTCTTGAGCCAAGGACAGAGAAGGGGCAGGTGCATGACCCTCAGCAGAACTAGCCGGACCACCTAATGGTTGTCATGCACCAGCTTGCATCACCGGGACCGTGGACTGCAATGACTCAAACATTGCCTTGAACTGGGCTGCCCATACACCCAGAGCTGAATCCATCCGCTCATTCAGACGACCTTCCAGCCCCATCAAAGACGCCTGCTGCAACTTCGCTGCCTTGTCCTTCGCGATCCTCTCCAGCCTCGCACGTCGATCCCTGTCGAACTTTGCCACCATTGCCGACGACCACTTCACGCACACATCCCAAGGGCTCCCGACCTTACACTGAGCGCACGCCACGCAGTGATGTCCCATATACTTCCGCTTCATGAACCTGTTGCACTTCTGGCACAACGTGTCCGGATTCTTAGGTTTCTGCGAACACAGAGAAAAATTAAAACGCTGCACATGATAAATGATGACGAGCAATACGCACAATCGACTTGATAGTTAAGATTTCTTAAACACATTAACTTTCTCTTAAATTAATGATAATCAAGTTCTTAGGCAGGAGATATTTGAAACTTTTTTGAGTGAAAATTCTTTAAAAACACAACTCAGCCTTTAACTAACGTTAAATAACCAAGACTACATCGCCGATCGCTACAAACAGCCTCGACAATGAAGCGAGAGCTAAAATCGGCGATAACCAGAGTGCCTAGACACACCAAGCCAAGAACGACATAATTCATGGGCGCCGCCATCTTGGCTAAGGGCGCATCCATCTTTAGAGGAACCGAGTCGCAAGAGAAATTAACCGAGTACCCGAATTAAACTAAAGGTTAACGGGTACAGAAGCGACTCCAACAATGGCTAATATTTTAAAACAATGTGCCAATTTAAGGAAATTTCAAACAGTCATTATGGCACGAATGTATAAATTCTAGATTGATACAACCTGCCCCTGTGATGATTTTCCCAATTCCTCCATGAAGCCACCGACAACAACGTGAAATACGATCGATAAACTCCTTAATTGCTCAAATTAACAGCTCTAGAAAAACGCGACTTTTTCAAAGCGCAAAATAGACGAATCTGACTGTGATTGGGATTTGACTCGGTACCTGCGGTGATGGTAATTCCCGGACACAGTATGGGCAGGACCAGGAGAGTGCGGAGTTTTAATTGTTTATTTTGAGCTAGACTAGATAATAGATATTATCATAATAATACATCTGGTAAGTATTATTCGAAGTAGAAATGGTGATGCACTGGCAGCGTTCATCAGTGTTCACAGACTCTTTGCCACAGATCCAGCCTTCAAACACCCATGCCATCACAGAACAACACAGGACATGACAAATCACAGGCAATACAGCATAAACAGTTGTGTTTAACCAAATTAATTACGTGATGTACAAAGTTAATGCAAAGCCACTACTTCGCGACTCTCGCTCATCTGGTGGCACAGACCTCAACCATCATCAGGTTAAAATGGGCTAGGGAGCAGAGAATGGCACACATGCACACACACACACATGTACGCATGCATGCACGCACACGCACACACACACACACGTACACACTTGACAACAATGTTGATTGAAATACCTTGGTAGTGAGAGAGATTTCTTTTGTTGTTGCGTCTTCTCCTGAAAGGAGGTGGTACTCATCTCTTCAATGACAGCTAGACCACCATTAGCTTCTGAAATGTACATACTTAGATAAATGATTGGGAACCATTATACACATTGCCTTCACCATGTCCGGGTATGGTTGTTAAAAAGAATATCAAGATTCTCCTTCTAAAGTGAATGCCTATTTGCAGGCCAAATGCACAGTATTTTGACAACTGAGCATTGGAATGACTGATGCAGCTATCGACCCAGCCATTCCAGTGGTAAATGTTCAGAAATAGCCTTGTCTTGGCTTGCAAGTAGACATTTCTCACGACTAACTGATGTTGTCCACTTAACAGACGATGTTGACCCCTGTACATGTAGTAGAACGACCAGTATGCTATGATTTAGCCCAGGTTATGAATGCATGCATAAATAGGGATTTTCCAATTAACGATTGAAGGCTGATAATCTGTTGCCATGACTGCGCAGTGTCCTCATACAGACATTTTCCAAAAAAGTTAATTTGTATATAACTTACTGTCTGTTGCGGCTGGATTTGTAGAGATATCTACAATACATTCAGGCTCTCCTATGGGTGCGTCGACCAACATGCGGATGGCCTGAATGACATCATTTGGGAAGCGTTGTTTAAATGAGTTCACCGGCCATTTCTGATGTGGTCTGGCATGTAATGAAGACCCTTCAAACTCGCCAGGTGTAAGCACATTGGAGAAATACAATTGACTCTGTGGTCCCTTCAGCCAAACAGGAAATGCGGAGTCATGGATTTGGTGAGCCATCATTGGGGGTACTGCAGAAAGATACAGGCATAGATTTCATGAATACACATTAGATGCTCCTGCCACTTAATTGTCAAGAATGATCCAGAAAATCAACATTCTTACTTAAGGAACATCCATGTGCAGGGCAAAAGAAGGCTATTTTTGAAAATTAACCAGTCGATTGCTTGACTCTGTTATCGAGCCACTGATTCTAATGGTGAATTTACAAAAAATAGTCTTCTCGTAGCCTGTAATTGACCAATTTTCAAAGACCACTACGGACCCAATTTTTGGTTCACTTGATCATTAATGACCTAAGATACATGTATATATGTACAGATGTCATGGTTTTGATCATTACTGGCCTAAGATACATGTATATATGTACAGATGCGATAGTTTTGAACATTACTGACCTAAGATACATGTATATATGTACAGATGCGATGGTTTTGATCATTAATGACCTAAGATACATGTATATATGTACAGATGTGACGGTTTTGATCATTACTGACCTAAGATACATGTATATATGTACACATGCGATAGTTTTGATCATTACTGACCTAAGATACATGTATATATGTACAGATGCGATGGTTTTGATCATTACTGACCTAAGATACATGTATATATGTACAGATGTGATGGTTTTGATCATTAATGACCTAAGATACATTTATATATATGTACGGATGCGATGGTTTTGATCATTAATAACCTAAGATACATATATATATGTACAAATGTTATAGTTTTGATAATTACTGACCTAAGGTACATGTATATATGTACAGATGCGATGGTTTTGATCATTAATGACCTAAGATACATGTATATATGTACAGATGCTATAGTTTTGATCATTACTGACCTAAGATACATGTATATATGTACAGATGCGATGGTTTCACATAAAATAAACTCTTGCTTGCAATCTAATCAGTTAATTCTCACGTTTTACCCCAAAGTCAAATAGATTATTAGACCCCATGCAGAACATATAGGTCTGTATAGTACAAGTAAAGCATAGTAAAATCCCTCCGCAAAATAAGGAAAATTAATTACCCTTCCGGATGTTGAATTTATTTGAGTGTAATGTACTCTTCAGTAAGACTTGAATTATCATCAAGAAATGCAACATAATTGAGCCGCCATGACACTGACCATAAACCTTTTGAAGCCCCACCCCCCACCCCAATAGGCTTATCAAACCAACAATGAGAACAAATGGTCACATTTTGTTATAATCTTTTCAACAAAACTTGAGAAGAGGGATATCATCGAAAAATGGAACAAAATTTCTGTAATGTGGTGTACTTTATCTGTTTCACCCCAAAATTAAATAGCGTTCTCCAAACCCCATCCCAAGGGGATTTACGGACAAGTTCATCCAGCATGTCCAGTGGAAAAAGCAGATGCTATATACCTATAGATTACCTCTACTTGGCTGAGTAAGCTTAGCTCGTTGCTGCCATCTGAACAGGAACAAGTGTCTACCACATGCCTTGTGATTAAATGAGTCCGCCACATTCAGTGCTGTGTTACCATCTACGTCCTGTGCATCAATATCGGCTCCTGAATAAAACAAGAGTCACACGCTCTGGTTAGCGATGCGTAGACATCTTTGCCAGAAATGTCAGAAAATTGACACAGAGACATGTCTTATAGTTACAAGTCCCTATTATGATTAGCTGACTACAAAAAGATAACAAAACCAGGCTTTCAAAGTGAATCAATATGAAACTAAAAATTTTGAAAATAATTTGACTAGAGAGTTTTGCTACCTTAATTAGCAAGAACTTTCATTCCAATGGTTTTCAAATTACATGTGGTCAGCAGAAGGATGTATAGAGTTAACCCTTTACCACTAATATCAGCCAAAAACAGCTTCTGCAGTGGTCTTCAAAAAATTTCATTTGCAGACCAAGAGAATACTATTTTTGAAAATTTACCACTGGAACGACTGGCTCGATAACCGAGCCAGTCATTCCAGTTATAAATTTGCAAAAATAGTCATCTCTTTGTCTGAAATGAACATTTTCTATGAGGAATTAATTTTCTTGAACAAATTCTATGGTTAAACGGTCAATATGAAGTATGACATGACTGTACATTCTAACTGGAGTTAGAAGATGGAATCACCAGAGTTACACTAACATGTGAGATGCGGCATTGTTGCAGCTTAGCTGACTTTGTCAGAAATGTAAAAAATTTACCAACTGACAGATCAACCAACTGCATGGGAATCCCAAATCTCAGTTTGGGACCCCAGAGTTCAGGTTGGGACCCCTTGATTTCTAGGTGTGGGGTCCCTAGGACTTTGAATACAATGTAAGAAGTATTCTGTTGAATATTTGGAACATAATTGGATTGGAAAACAACGCAACAAGGCACTTCCAATCCAATTATATTCAAAATATTCAACTTTAACATATTTTGCCTATTTGAAACCCATGCTCTAATAGAAGCCTATCCCCTAACTTTGACATACGACCGCCAATGACTTCTTAGTAGCTTCAAAATGGCAAAACTTTGTATTAGAATCTGACTCCCCCCTAACCCGAACCCCCACTCCCCCCCCACCCCTAAAAATCAATACTGGCCTCAGATTTGTAGATCTCGGCCAGCTATTAGCTTACTACTAATAGTAGTAGGCCCATGTTCACGATATAATCAACTTTATTCCACACTTTTGTAGTCAACATTCATAATTTTGCCCATTATATGCTAAAGAGCATCACAGCGCATTGTTAACATTTTCCATGAAGCTCAAACTATAAAATCCTGTATCTGAGAATCTGTAATAACCTCTGCCCCTATTAGAAAATATCAAATCATGAGTGAATTTCGCAAGATAATAAAGAAAATGCACTTAAGGTTTCACATCACATTGCTTGTAATGTTAAATTAGTCCCTTCAAAAATGGTGTCACTCCCAAGGCATTATGGGAAATTTGATTGTGATGACATCATCACAAATTTATGCATACACGTAAAAGTCTTGATAAATGCCTTCCTTACAAAAATATTTAAGATCAAATTTATGTACCAACCAAGCAGTCCATTTTGTGAATTAACTTTGTATGTTCAACCAACCAACATAAAATGATCCAGAACGAAATCAAGACGTACGCCAAAAATTACTTGAAAGCCCGAGAATTAAAATGAGATCGATCGCTTCATATATTGGCGAACCGCTGACTCTGTTGTGATCGGAGATGCAGTGTTCTCTCGCGATATCATATGCTAATGGAAGTTTGAAATGGAGATTCCAAAAAGCATCCGCTTTTGTTTCTACGAGAATTCTTAATACTTACCAGATGTACTATTATGATACTGTCTATTATCTAGTCTAGCTCAAAATAAACAATTAAAACTCCGCACTCTCCTGGTCCTGCCCATAGTGTGTCCGGGAATACCATAGCCGCAGGTACCGAGTCAATTCCCAATCACAGTCAGATTCGTCTTATATTTGCATTGGCAAACTGCGAAAGCAGCTCAGCCTCACCTCAGCGGGGCGGCTCAGGAATGGGCCATAGTACATCTGGTAAGTATTAAGAATTCTCGTAGAAACAAAAGCGGATGCTTTTTGGATTCTACTTCGAATAATACTTACCAGATGTACTATTATGATAAACTCCGGATTTCGACAGCCAGGAAATGCCGGTGGGAGGAGGTGAGGCTCGAACCAGCACTCATCAACCATCCAACAGAGAAGGTTGTGAAGAGACTAGAACCCTGGCATATGCTTGGGTTCTGCCATCTGACTCATAGAGTGCTCAACTTCCATGGTCTAGACCGCGCTCCCCCCCCCCTCTTTTGTCCGCACAAAACCAGAGGGCTGTCCATGGGGATGCAACACCCACCAGACCCGTGTCAGCCCCAAGTCTCAGCTAGGGCAGTCCAGTAGAGTGCAAAGAAGCTACTACAACTTCTAACTTTGAAAAAACATCAGTATATCGACTAGATTTTCAAATTGGAATGAGTCTAATGTCTGATTGAGAGGATAAGAATACTCTTGTACCAGACTATTTACCTAAGCAGTCTGGTATTTCGACTGTAAGTAAACATATTTATAGTCAATTAATTAATGTAAACACTCACCATTTTGAGTGCTTGATCTGTTCTTGATCATCACAGGAGCTCGGCCCAATCCACGGTCGTACTCAGTCATGTGCATAGCGCTTGTTCAGTGTAGGTGGAAGACTCGTGATGTGTGCGAAGAAGTGGTCGGAAGTGGCTTAGTTTAGATTCGACAGATTGGCGACGGCTACCGGATTAAGTGCGCTGGAGATGTCGCGAAGGTAAAAATCAGTGAATGACGACTCGGCATGCCATTGTGCTACAGACATCACCTCCTCTAATGAGACACCCTTATAAAGGGCCGATGATGCTGCTAGTGCTCGGACCAGATGGGCATTCGCACGATCAATCTGCTTTCCTGTAGCGATTTTGTGTGACATCTGAATAGCGTCAACTATCCAATGAGAAATAGTATCTTTCGAGGCACGTAAATGGGGAGCTTTGAGACATAACCACAGAGATTTGGGGTCATCTTTCCACTCATCAGTACGTTTCTTATACATTTTCAGACATCTGACAGGACACCAAGCAGAAGAGTTTGGGTCATGTCTAGTTAAACTTGGCAAATTGATCGGCTGTCCTGGATATTTAAGTGACTGATTCTTTGCCAGGAAACAAAGACGTGGAAGAAGTCTTAAACCTTCACCCGTGACGACAAAACGGTCTTGTTCGGCAGAAAGCGCATGAATTTCGCTTCTCCTTCTCGCCGACGCTGCTGCAACCAAAAAAAAAACTGATTTAATAGTTAACAGTTTAATATCAATAGATCTAATCGGTTCAAAGGGAGCATGCCCTAAAACCTGTAGAACAAGAGATAGATTCCATGATGGGATAGGAATTGGCTGTCTAGGTCGCAGATTGCTCATTCCTTTGATAACTTCATTCAAGGTGTCATTCTCCACTCCTTCAATGGCCAGACTGGGAATGACTGAAGCTAATGCAGACTTATATGCTGCTAGGGTAGAAGGTACAAGTTTGTCAACTTCGTATAAATGACAGATAAAATCTGCTACGTGTTGAACAGATGCAGAAAAGGGATTAATATCTCTTCTCTCACACCAATGTGCAAATTTGTTGATTCTATAATTATATGTCTTTGTGGTTGAAACTCTTCTGGCTGAAGCAACAAACTTTGCTGCTTGCTCAGAAAACCCACCCTCAATTGCACGCTGCTTGATAACATCCATGCAGTCAATTTGAACATTTCTGGTCTGTCGTGAAGGTACAGACCCTTGTTCTGAGAGATTAGATCTCTTCTGTCTGGCAGAAGGATTGGATTGCAAACCAGAAGGTCCAGCAGATCCGTAAACCATGATCGGCCTGGCCAATAAGGGGCGATCAGCAGTACTTGGCACATCCCTTCTCTTTACTTTCGGGATGAGAATTGTTGGAGGGTACGCATACGCGTACATTCCTTCCCAACTTATCGCCAGTGCGTCTACCGCTAGCGCTAGCGGGTCCGTGATCGGTGACACGTAAGTGACCATCTTTGCGTTTTGATTCATCGCAAACAGGTCGATATTTGGCTTGCCCCATTGTTTGAATAGAACCTCCGCTACTGATTGGTTGAGCTGCCATTCCGTTGGATGACAAATCGTCCTTCGACTGAGTGCATCCGCTAGGATGTTCAATCTTCCTGGAATGTGTGCTGTCCGAAGAATAATATTCCTCTCTTGGCACCACAGCAGAAGGTTCCAAACCATCATGCACAACTCTGGTGACCTCGTCCCGCCCTGGCGGTTCAAATAAGATACCACTGTTGAGTTGTCTGTCCTTATTAGGACAACTTTGTCTTGAATTAGACTCTCAAACTTTCGAAGTGCAAATACCACTGCTAATAGTTCGAGCACATTGATATGTTTCTGCGCATTGGTCCGATCCCATTCCCCTGACACTGACTGATTGTCCAATACCACTCCCAACCCGTCAACGATGCATCCGTGAAGATGGACATCTGAGGTTGAGGAGGTTGTAGAGGAACACCTCGCAGGAGATTCTGTTCGGATAACCACCACTGAAGGTGGAATATCAATGGTTCTTTTACTGGTATCCTCAGAGATAACGGATCTGTTCTCTGAGACCAGAATGACATTAGATACATCTGAATCGGCCTGCGCTTGAGTGCCGCATACGGAACCACCTTCTCCAGAGACACTAGTAAACCCAGTATCCTGAGAAATTGGCGCGCCGTCAGATAGGCTCCTAGAGAAACCGACTCCAAAACTGCAATCAGGCTTTTGACTCTGCTCTCCACCGGAAAAGCTACGCCGTCCCTGAGATTGAAAAATATCCCCAGATAAACAAATTCCTGGGATGGAGTCAGTTCTGATTTCTCTAGATTCACAATCCAACCTAGATCCCTTAATAAGGCTAGGACTACCTGCAGATTGCTGCGCAGAGTGACTGGATTCCCCGCCTTCAGTAGCCAGTCGTCTATGTAAGTGTGAACAGCTATGTTTCTCCTGCGAAGTAAAGAAGTCATGGCGAGAACCACCTTGGTGAAGACCCTCGGAGCTGTGGTCAGGCCGAATGGCAGTGCATTGAATTCCCAAACATTGTCTTGGAATGCAAAACGAAGGTACTTCTGAAAAGGAATTGACATTTGAATATGAAAATATGCATCCTTCAGATCTATCGACACTGCCCACATGCCTTTCCTCAGCCCTGTCATTACCGCTGCTACAGTCTCCATCTGAAATTTGGGAGAAAGAATAAATTTGTTCAACGGTTTGAGATTGAGAATTGGTCTCCATCCTCCGGTACGCTTTGGAACGAGGAACATGATCGAATAGAAGCCCAGTGAAGACTGATTGCGGACTAGATGAATCGCCTTCTTCTGACGAAGAGATTCTATTTCTGAGCGAATGGTGTCTAGACGATCTGATTCCCTTGGAACAGGAGTCCATATTGGAGTCGAGGTTAACGGAACTAACGATTGATGGATGAGCCAGTCCGGATCGTAGCCGTTTCTTATCCACTGACAAACTAAACAGTCACGTATGACCTGTTCCCATTGGCTGAGGAACAGCTGAAGTCTGCCTCCGACGGAAGGAATCTGCACACAGCTGTCAGTCAAGATTGGCCGATAAGACGCTAAATCGCTTGGGTGAAGATTCTCGACTCCATTCGTTCCCAACGCCACCGGAACTGGTTCCGCCGGAAACCCATCAGGAACGAGCCCGACAGCCACCCCGTGGCTTCTTGTATTGAGACGGTCCGGAACCGCCGCCACTGCCATCCTTACGGTAGCCGCCGCGGCCCGAACCGCCACCCTTGCTGTCCTCCTCATACGGCCTCTTACTAGAGGACTTGTATGAGGATGAACGGCCAGGTCCTTGTGATCAGGATGACCTATGGCCATCACGGTCAGAAGGACGGAAGGGCGATCTAGGGCGCTGCCTCTGCTGCTCCTGTCTATGTTGACGGTAGGACTGATGCGGCTGAGTCCTCTTAGTCGACTTCCACGACTTGCCGACCACTTCTTGCTCCGCCACCATTGATGCAACCTTGGAGAGCGCTTGTCGTGCCGAGCCGCCGAACAAGCCTGGACCGATGAAAGGCGCAGAAGATAATGCAGCCCTCATCTCCGGTCCTGGTTCTACACAATCGAGAACCATTCTCCGTCGCTCTGCCAATGTTCTAGTGATCACCCTGGCCAGGCAATCCTGAGACAGGCGCATGGTGTCCCGAACAACTCCGGGAGCAGCCTCTGGCACCTGTCCACCTTCCGCCGTGCAGTCCAGCATACCCTGCAGGACGGTACACCCGTGCGACAGCGCAGCCATGGCTGCCCTCGCCGCATCCTCAATGAGCGTGAGCTCATTGAGCGGGTCTTTGTTGGTCTGAGAAACCAAAGGATGCGACCGCCCCTTAGCCTTCCCAGCCAATGGCCTATTCAGCGCCTCACGTTCCGCGATGGAAAGCCGTGGAACCCGGGCGTACTGATGGTAGGCCAGCTCCGGAAAATGGACCCTACTCCTTATCCCCTTCGGGGCCTTCGGCAATGCATAGTCCGGCTGAACCAGACGGTATGCCGCAACTTCCAGCATGTCGGAAGTCTGCGTGTCCAAAGGGAGTGTTGGAATGGCAGAAGAGCCACTTGACAGAGCGCTAGCCGCTCGCTCTGACATCCGCTCCATCGCCGGATCGCGCTGAGATCCCAGATCTGATGCCAACCCGAGACGATCGGACATCCATCCAAGGACCTGCACCCACTCCGCCTCGGTGCAGAAAACGGACTCGTCCATCAATGAACTCCCGTTTTCATCCTCCCGCTCTCCCTTAGATGAGAGGGCCACCGACGATCCATGCTGAGCGCTATGAGACACCTCTCTGCCAAGACAGAGCGCATCCATAGCGCGACCACCAGCGGCACCGGTGTCTAGCGAATCGCCAGACCCGGATTCTCCGCAATCCATCGGCTCCAGCACGGGAGTCGGGACTACGACCGCCTTACCCACGGCTCGCGCCGTCACTCCGATAGGAGCCGCACCCAACGCCGCCGGGATACCAGCAGGAACCGCAAAACACGGCTCTGCCGACCCCTCCGATTGCACAAACAGCGGATGGAAAATGCCCGACGGAACGTCGACATCACCATCCGCCTGGCAAACCCGTACCAATCCCGAGGGCGACCCCTGGGATGTACTGCGCATTGCCGTCAACGAAATATCCGGCATGCCGGAATCTTCCATAAGAAGCAGATCTTCCTCCTCTATCGTCGGCTCTTGAGCCAAGGACAGAGAAGGGGCAGGTAAATGACCCTCCGCAGAACTAGCCGGACCACCTAATGGTTGTCCTGCACCACTTGCATCAATGGGACCGTGGACTGGAACGACTCAAACATCGCCTTGAACTGGGCCGCCCATACGCCCAGAGCTGAATCCATCCGGTCATTCAGACGACCTTCAAATCCAACCAGCGACGCCTGCTGCAACTTCGTCGGCTTGTCCTTCGCTATCCTCTCCAGCCTCACACGTCGATCCTTGTCGAACTCCGCCACCATAGCCGACGACCACTTCACGCACACATCACAAGGGCTCCCAACCTTACACTTAGCGCATGCCATGCAGTGATGTCCAGCATACTTCCGTTTCATGAACCGGTTGCACTTCTGGCACAACGTGTCAAGATTCTTAGGTTTCTGCGAACACAGAGAAAAATTAAAACGCTGCACATGACAAATGATGACGTGCAATACGCACAATCGACTTGATAGTTAAAATTTCTTAACACACATTAACTTTCTCTTAGATTAATGATAATCAAGTCTAGGCAGGATATTTGAAACTTTTTTGAGTGAAAATATTTTTAAAAAACACAACTCAGCCTTTAACTAACCTTAAACAACCAAGATTACAACGCCGATTGCTACAAACACCCTCGACAATGAAGCGAGAGCTAATTATCGACGAAACAGAGTGCCTAGACCCGTCCAGCCAAGCAAGACATATTAATCATGGGCGCCGCCATCTTGGCTAAGGACGCATCCATCTTAGAGGAACCGAGTCGCAAGAGAAATTAACCGAGTACCCGAATTAAACTAAAAGTTAACGGGTACAGAAGCGTCTCCAACAATGGCTAACATTCTAAAACAATGTGCCAATTTAAGGAAATTTCAAACAGTCATTATGGCATGATACAACCTGCCCCTGTGATGATTTTCCGAGTTCCTCCATGAAGCCACCGATGTAATTGAATAACACAACCGATTAACTGCTTAAATTGCAAAATTTGAGCACTCTAAAAAACGCGACTTTGAAAAAGCGCAAAATAGACGAATCTGACTGTGATTGGGAATTGACTCGGTACCTGTGGCTATGGTATTCCCGGACACAGTATGGGCAGGACCAGGAGAGTGCGGAGTTTTAATTGTTTATTTTGAGCTAGACTAGATAATAGACATTATCACAATAGTACATCTGGTAAGTATTATTCGAAGTAGAAAGGTAGATCACACTGATCTAAGCCTTCTTTGTCTCAAATGACTCCTATCAATGCTGAATATGTTAATACATGGGTACCTATTACACCATCACGGAATGTTAATATACAGCAATTTCTGAGTCCAGGATATTTATATCTGAATACTCGCTCTAAATAACCTTGTTTTGTGATTAGAGATGCATACTTGTGTTCTCGTTGATAATTCTTAATTTGATTTAACAGCGGATTACTTTTTCCACGACGCCATTGTATCTCAAATTCAGGATTCATTTTGATGTAATAAATGGTGTAGACAATCGGTGATCGTCTGTATAGAGGCGCCAGCTTCAGCAGCATCCCGCAGAAGTCAGCCATTGAATGGCGGGGTCGTACTCTGTACAATCTTTTTCCGTGTACACACAAGGGTTCACGAATTCAGAGGTCGCTTTCTTCTTGATTTGACTCGCTGTTGCCATCTTGAGGAAGCAAAATCTTCACGATTTCAAATGGTACCAAATATTCTTGGAAACTTTTGTGATTATGGTCAGTATTTTGAGGAAGAAGCTGTGCAAAGATTATATATACAACCTAAAAGTGTCCACTCAGGCATCGGCATCACGCGAGTGTGGCCATGTATTAAAGGATACGCAATATGTAGCCGCTCTGATTTAATAATTTCACTTCCATGATGATGATTTTTAGGTATCATTAAACATAGTCATAAAGCAGTGAGAATTTGTACTGGGAAATTGAGTTCAATATTCGTGTTATTAGTTCTAATCATTTTGGAGAATGGATTTCAACTTTTCTTTTAGAAATACCTAATATAAGCCCCCCCCCCTTTCTCAGAGATGTTGGTTTGGAAGTTGAACACCTTTTGTCCTTAGAGAAGCCTAGGCTTCAAATAGGTGGAATATGGTTCATCTTGTTTTGGAAACATGTTCAGTTATTTCTGAGCTGTACTATACATTCAGTTTCTGAAGTTTTCAGCATTTCCATAAGGAAGCAAGTTTTCACAATAAACATGGTTGGCATTCAGGGTTTAAAGGGTCAGTCATGGATCATAATATTATGTTTCAAATCTTTCAATGTGCATGGTCTGCAACTGCAGTTACCATAGTCTTATTCCATCATCAGAGCAGACTCAAGGTTCCACTCACCATTGTCAAGCAGAAGATCCACAATTTTGCCATGTCCCTGTGATGTTGCGACATGTAGCGGTGTGCGGCCTAATTTGGTCGTGGCATTCACGTCTGCACCTGGAGAAAGAATAAGCACAGCGTTTCATACATGGGAAATCATGGAAAGCCAAAACATACAATTTTCTCGTATGACTCTCTTGAAACTGAGACACTTGCATTGAAGAGTATAGCTCTAATAGTCCAGGATTCATCAAGATCTTTGCTTCATGGATATACATTTGTGGGTCAAGAGAAGAAGACAATTTACCACTGTGATGACTGGCTATGGCTGGACTCGGTTAATGAGCCAACCATTTCAGTTGGAAATTTTCAAAAATCTTCTTCTACAGGATTACACATGGAGATTCCTCAAGATCACTGCAGAGGCCATTTATGTCCGGCTTGACAATTCACCTTTCCAGAGTACCCAGCCATCATATGACGTTATGATGAACTGTGTGGCATGTACAATGACATCATAATGAATGACATCATGAATGACGTCGATAAGTACGTCATGAACGCATATTTGATGATGGTCTATGGGCTGTTGTACAAATTGTTTGCTTTTACTATTTAATAAATATTCTGTTGAATGTTTTGAAACTAATTTGACTGGGCGCTGTTGCTGCCTATGGCAGCAACAGCACCCAGTCTAATTAGTTACAAAATATTCAGCAGCTTCCCTGTATAGTTTTCAGGAAATTGATAGCTAGGGCATTCGGGGATCAATCAATCCAAACATGGCGAGGTGTGGGTGGAGCTTAGCTAGTGATGGGTGGGGCATAGCTAAAAATGGAAAGGTCCATTAAACTCATCAAACCAGATTCCTTGGAAATTTGAATTTAAAAGATGTGAATTATGGTTAGTCATGTTAGTGAGCAAAATTACCTGCAGACATTTTTCCTTAATCCTCATTAAACATTTACAAAATCTCTTCTTCAACATTTTTTGTGCGAAACCATGAGATGGTCGGGTATGTTGTTTTAGCAATTAATTTAGCCAGCCAGACAGTGGGTTGCCTTCATGCACCTCCCCCAGCCCACCCCCCCCCCCCCAATCCACCACATCACAAAACATTTCTGCCTGATTCAATCACAGTTTTGTGTACACTACACTCCCAGAAGCGAATGATAAAAACTGAACAATATGGACAGAATGACAAAAGATGAATTACAATTCATAGGTCTGCTATTATAATACTGGTCAGTCATACCTGTCTTAACCCTTTACTGGTCAAATTTGGTCAAGAAAATCAAAATATCTCCTTATTGAATGTCCATCTGCAGGTAAAGAGTATTTTTGAAAATTTACCACTGGAATGACTGGCTTAATTATCGAGCCAGCCATTCCAGTGGTAAATTTTCAAAAATACTCTTCTCTTTACCTGCAGATGGACATTCCTCAAGACAACTACAGAGGCTGTTTTTTGCCGGCTTGACCACTAAAGGGTTAAATGACCACCTGATGGAGCACAAATAAGTGGCCACTAAAGACAGATGATGTCTTAATACAAGTCACTCATTATGTTAGGCTATAGCTTTTAGTGCCACAAGATGTTGGTTCTTTTAGACACTGATGCTTGCGGTCGAAATAACCCACCTTTTTAATGACCAAGCATCGTGTGCCCGCACACACACACACCCCCCCCCAAACACCCCAAGACAGGTGGTCTCTAGCATGTGTAATTGTATAACATTATTAACCCATTAATCGTCCAGATTGGGTCAAAGAGAGAGAAATTTTTGCCAAGCGAATGTCCATTTGCAGTCCAAGGGAATATTTTTGAAATTTATGACTGAGATGACTGACACAGTTATCAATCCAGCCATTCCAATAGGCAGAATTAAAATTTGAAAAATAGTTTTCTCTTGGCCGTGGCTGGCAAATGGACATTACTCAAGACTGGTGCATAGGCTGACCGGCCTGACCATTAAAGGGTTAACTGATGTACATTGCAGCAGTGAGTATTCAAATTGACTTACCCATTTCAATGAGTTTGCTGCAGAGCTCCAGATGTCCTCGATGGGCAGCAATGCAGAGGGCCACTAGTGCCCTCTCCTGGACCCAGGCCATCTTTGCGCGTCGAGACATTGACTGTGTACCAGGCGTCATTAAGTCCACCTTCATTGATACACCCAATGACATTACCTGATCAATAATACAGACTTGACAATGATTTTTAACCCTTTAATGATCAAGCCAGCCAAAACCGGCCTCTGCAGTGGTCTTGAAGAACATCCATTTACAGGCCAGAGAGTACAATTCTTGAAAATTTATTACTAGTCATTCGCGATAAATTTTCAAAAATTGTATTTTCTTGGCCTGTAGATGGATATTCAATAAGAAAATATTTAAATTTTCTGGACCAAATTTGACCATTAAAGAGTTAAGTCTTTCCTCGCCTGTAGACAGTTAAATTGAGAGTTAAGAGTTATCTCCCCTTTGCCATGTGACCAGATATGCGATCCGACATTGGGCACTTAAACTAGCATAGTAATATGAGAATAAAAGCTGAATTACAAAATTTAAATTGTAAATATGTTTCGCAAATATAAACAAGAGCAATCAGAGACTGCAGATCTTTGCACTTTCGTTTTGTAAAATGTGCAGATTTTTTGGATTTCTAATCACAACAAAATGTGGAGGATCCAAGTGTAATGGCTGCACCCTTTCTTGTGTTATAATTTGAGCAAAATTGGATCAATAGTTCACGATAAATCCAGATCCAGAATTTGATCTGATCCAGATCCTGGTTCTTTTATCCTGGATCATGACCAGATCCTGAAAATCCTCTTATAAGGAAAGCTCCTTCCTTGTGTTAAAATTTGAGCCAAATCAATAGTTTTTTAGATACAGGTGCGGTTTGCAGATGGACAGTGCACGCACGCACGCACGTACACACACACAGACAGACAAACTGACCTAATTGTAATAAATAAGTGTGTGTGTGTGTGCATGCGTGCGTGCGTGCGTGTGTGCCTGCATGCGTGCGTGTGTGTGTGAATGCGTGCGTGTGTGTGTGTGTGTGTGTGTGTGTGTGTGCGTGCGCGTGTGCGTGTGCATGTGCATGTGCGTGTGTGTGCTCGTTAAGTGTTAATGTTTCATCGTCAGAGAACCATAACAAAATATGCGCAAATTTATAATAGACAGATCCATTTTTATCTATTCCCCGGCCATTTTTAGCTGCACCAAATTTTTACATGTGTTGGAATCGATTTGAAACTTCCCAGAATCTAAATTTCAAGGTAACTATACATTTACAGGTAAGCTGTTGAATATTTTAAAACTAATTTAATTGGGGGCTGTTGCTGCCTTTTCAAAAGAATGTTTATTAACTCTTTAAATAACCGTCAAATTTATTCAAGAAAATTTCTCATAGAAAATGAAGAAAATTTCAATTTCCCTTTCTCCGAGATCTAACAATACTTACCATTCTATTACTTCTGATAACAAGCTATCCTGATAGCTGGCTCTAGGAATCTAGACGTATTAAGATTTACCAGCTCCTGGAACCAGCTACCCGGTCACAACAAACGGGTACCCTTCTGCCAGTGAATCTCATATTGTTTGCATAGCTACCAAACAAGAGAATACCTATGGCTTGCCTCGGTGGGGCTGGGAGGCAGGGTCCGTAATAGAATGGTAAGTATTGTTAGATCTCAGAGAAAGAGAAATTTAAATTTCCTTCATTCTCCTTCGATCCATACTTACCATTCTATTACTTCTGATAATACCAGATTTAAACAGTAACCTGGTGGGAAGGGGCAAGCCATCAATTGCTTCTTTTGCCCCTGGAAAAAGATCTTAGACTTAAACTTGACACACAGAGTTTAGGGACCGAATCACATCCGCATCACATCGAGCAATGGCCATGATGTCTTCTAATGGAACACCATTGTAAAGGGCGGTCGAGGCGGCCATTCCGCTGACATCGTGTGCCCTTGCGCATTGCACCTGGTGCCCAGTCGCAATCTCGTGGGTGGTTTGGATGCATTCCACCACCCAACGAGAGATAGAGTCCATGGATGCGGTGCCATAAGGCTTTTTATGAACGAGATCCACAGATGTCTATCATTCGACCGTAACAAGTCTGTCTGTTTTTTGTACTTAGTCAAAGCACGGACTGGGCACCAGACACTGGCATCACGATCAAACCTAGTTAGTTTCGGTATAATGATCGATTTGTCAGGATATTTCAAAGATTGATTCTTTGACATAAACTCTGCTCTTGGCAGTAGATGCAGACCCTCTCCGGAGACAATAAATCGGCCCCTCTCTGCTGAAAGCGCATGGATCTTACTGCGCCTTTTTGCTGAGGAAGCTGCCAATAGAAAGACCACCTTTAGTCAAATACGTTAAACTCGCCGAACCCAAGGGTTCGAAAGGGTGCTTGGCCAGTAAATTAAGCACTAAAGATAGACTCCAGGCTGTAACGACTAACGGTTGTCTCGGTCGGAGATTTCTCATTCCCTTCACCATCACATTTAACTGGGCCACTGCTGGACTATCCCTGTTGGCTAGACATGGGATAACTAATGCCAAAGCTGACTTGTATCCAGCAATTGTGACAGGAGCTAGTCCTGAAAAGAACAGCTCACAGAGAGTCTGCTATTTGCTGAATAGTGGATTGAAAGGTATCAATACCCTTTCCTTCACACCAGTCTGCAAATTTGTTAACCTTGTGGTTATATGACTTGAAGGTTGACCTCCTTCTCGCAACTGCGATGAATTTCGCAGCTTGTTGAGAAAAACCTTCAGACCTGGAACGTTGATTGATAACATCCACACAATCAATTTGAACATTTTGGGATGTTCGTGTGGGAATCATCCCTTGGCCTGGGAGATTATGTTCGGAATCTCGGGTAACTGCACTGGATTGTGCACCAGCAGATCCAGAAGATCCGTGAACCACGCCCTTCTTGGCCAATATGGCGCTATTAGCATGATCAGGCATGGTTCCTCCCAGATCTTCACCAATATCTTCGGTAGAAGAATGGTAGGCGGATACGTGTAAGCGTGCATCCCTTTCCAGCTTATCGCCAGAGCGTCTGTATCGATGGCATTTGGATCTGGAATTGGCGAGACATGTCATGATTTGAGCATTTTCCTTTGTGGCGAACAAGTCCACATTGGGTTTGCCCAATGCTCGAAGATCCTGTGAAGAACTGGAGGGTTGAGGGACCATTCTGTTGGCAGAATTCTCTGTCTGCGAGACAGAGCATCCACCATCATGTTCAATCGCCCAGGAATGTGAGCAGCTTTCAAAACAACTGAGTAATTCCTGCACCATTGAATCAAGTACCACACCCTCACACAGTGTGGGCGACTTGGTCCCACCTTGGCGATTTATGTATGATACTACTGTCAAGTTGTCCGACCGTATCAATATCACCTTGCCCCTGACTTTTGGAAGAAACTTTTCCAATGCCAGGTCCACTGCCATCATTTCCAAAAGATTGATATGCAGCTGGCTCTCTTGGAGAGTCCATGTGCACGAGACCTGGTGTTCTCCCAGGCAAACCCCCACCCCTCCAGCAAAGCATCCATGAACACGGACAGCTGGGGGCGGGGTAGGTGCAGCGAAACTCCTACTAGGAGATTCTGACGCTTTTTCCACCATACAGGATGTGACATTATTGGTTTCAAAACTGGCACCAGCTTTGGCAGGGGTGCTGTTCTCTGTTTCCACAGAGACATCAGATACAACTGGATAGGGCTTCGCATCAGAGCAGCGTATGGGATTACCTGCTCCATGGAGACCATCATGCCCAGCATCTGAAGAAACCGTCTCACCTGAATGTGGTTTCCCAATCGAAAACTCTTGAGGATGGCTAACAGAGACACCACTCTGGGCTCTGACGGGTAAACCATGCCTTCCTCAAGATCAAATCACATCCCCAAATAAACAAAATGTTGAGTGGGTGCCAATTCGGATTTCTCCTTGTTGACTATCCAGCTTAGATCTGAAAGTAACTTCAGTCAGAGCAGTATCCACTTCTAACCTGGCTGACGTGTCCGCCTTGATAAGCCAATCGTCTATGTAGGTGTGAAGCTCCACGTTCTCTCTTCTGAGAAACGTGGTCACCGCAAGGACCACTCTTATGAAGACCCGTGGAGCTGTCGACAGGCCGAATGGGAGGACTACAAACTCCCATACCTGATTCTGAAACGCGAATCTCATAAACCTGTGACAACTCCTGTTCATTGGAATGTGGAAATATGCATCTTTTAAACCGATTGACACACACCACATTCCTTTCCTCAATCCTGCCATTACTGACCTCGGTGTTTCCATCTGAAACTGAGGCGTATGGATAAACCAATTCAATGGCCTGAGATTGAGTACGGGTCTCCACCACTCTGTGCTCTTGGGGACAAGGAACATGTTTGAATAGAAGCATGGAGTGTTCTGGTTTGCTGGTTTTATTGCTCCCTTCAGAAGCAAATCTGACACTTCGTTTTGAATGGCTTCTAACTTGTCTGGTTCCCTTGGTACGGGTATCCAGACAGGTGCCAAAGACAGGTTTTGTGGTGGAAAATCCCACCACACCAGCATGTACCCCTACTGTCTGACGTCACACCTCGCCAAGCCTCGACGAAATGCATGAGCCTTCCACCCACTATAGGCGCATTGACACCTAATGCGGGTGTCTGGCTCGTGATCCGCTACCGCCCCCTCTCTTGATGAGAGAGAACCATTTTGGTCTTGGCTTGACTGGTCTAACTGGCACCGCTGTTCCTGTCGCACAGACGTGGTCCAGGCAGATATGAAGGGAGCTACCGTACCCTCAGGTACGATCTGGCCCCTTCTTTCCGCCCTTTGAGGATTTACCCGTAACCTTCCCCTTCCCGCCTCTCGGGCGATCAGGAGCAACATTGGGGTGGGCAGGAAACTCTACAACCTTCTTCGCCGGAGGCGGCTGTGAAGACCCAGCAGAAGCAGAAGAAGCATTTGGCTTGGCTTTCGCCTTGCTTTTATGTTTCTTCTGCTTCTTTGAAGAAGGTTGTCCAGTCAGCGGCTTGGCTACAGCCCCTATTGCATGCGCCTGTCTCACTAGTTCTAGCTGTAGATTTACAGACAACTGATTCTGCACAATATTGGCGGTGTCCTCCAAGATGGCCCGCGCTTGGCCACCAAAGATGCTAGGGCCAGCCAGGGGCATTCTTAACAGCGGTAGCCGGATGCATATGGTCAAGGACCATCTGCCTCCTGGACTTCGTCACTCACGCCTGCACCCTTGCCAATGCGTCCTTAGACAGCACCAAGCCGTCATTAACGCATGATAGTGCCACAGGTGGAACAGGGTGGCCTGCCCCCGCTTCAGCCCACACCGACTGAACAAGGCGATAAGAGTGATTCACAGCACTCATAGCTGCTCTCACCCCCTCATCGCATAGGGCCAGGACTTCCTCATGGTGTACTTGGGACTTGTCCACAAGCACCGGTGCAGAGCCACCTACTCCAGCACTCTGGACTTCAAGTACCCAGCGGCCATCTTCAGTGACCGCTGGAACCACACCATACTTGTCGTATTCCGCACGGGGAATATGACATCTCGCCCGTACCTCCCTGGCCCATGGTCAGGAGTTGCTTGCTATAGATAGCATCTCGTAACTCCTTAAACCTTGGATCCAATGGACTGGATCTGACCCGCAGGCAAGACCCCCGTCCTAATCGATGCAACCGACGGACGGGGTGTATCCTCTTCGGCCATGGCCGAAACCACAGACGGGTCCACCTTGGCTAGCCAAGCCAGAGCCATGGACCAGTCTGTCTCCGAAGAGGCCACTCCCGTGAATACGTCACCCATTGACATATCCACGGTTCTACCAGCAACGGCCTCCCGGCTAGGAGCCACCGCTGGTAAGCCAGAAACACCGGTACCGTACGGTTCCGCCACCACCCCATGGAGTTCTCCATTCCATGGAGTAGGCCCGCACGGAAAACTGTGCAGACCCGTAGTGGTTATGTAACTGTGGCCATACACGGGCACCAACGGCATCCCATGTGTGGCCGCTGGACCAGGCGAGATAGGCATGTATCCAGCCTGGCCAGCAACACCAGTCACCATGCCGGTTGGTGACAAACCAACCCAGCCCTGGACGGGTGCCCGGTACTGGTGTGGCCTCAACCATGGATGGAGCGGCTGTCTTGGCTTGTGCCAAACCAGACAGATGGACGACCTCCATGCTCTCCACCCATGGCATCTCAGGCCATAGCGATCTCTCCTCCTCGGCCTCTTCAACTTCAGACCCTGAAGAGTCATCACTAGATGAGGAGTCACTGGAGCCATTCTGGCGAATGGCTCCCATGCCTGACAGATCAGCCACCGCTACTGGACCACCTGGAGGTAGCCGCAGAGAGACAGAACCCATCAGGCCGGAGCCCGACGGGACTGCCAGGGAGCCATACGAGATGGCTCCCTCGGTAGCTAGTCCAGAACCCTGTACACAGGGTCCGTACCAAGCACGGGAAGAGACTGCCCTACAACTTTTGGCATCAGGGACGACACCAGCGTAGGAAGGACGCTATGCAAGAAACCTTGCATAGCAGGTCCAAACCACGCCGGAGGTGCCATCTCCGAAGCCTCCAGTTGCAGATGTGGAGCGCCCCCAGGGGCCGAAATGGACGCTCCACGATTTACTTTCGGACTGCCTGACCCCGCGTCAGACCCTGCCAAGTCCTTCTGGGAAAGGAACTTGACCAACATATCGACCGGCCACACTTAACATATATCACATCTATTATCGATATTACAAGCAGAACAACGGTAACAGACATGGTCTTTATATATGACTTTGACGAACTTGTGGCACTCTGGGCAAGATGGCGGGGTAGGCTTGACATATAAAATAAGCACAAAACCTCAAATAAGCAAGCGGAACAAAACAATAATGGATGGCAGACAAATTATTTTCAAATACATTAACCATAAATAAATTGTAACCCTCCAGCACCCCACCCTCCAACGCTACAGCAAAGATCGATAGATTATGACGACAAGAACGATGCGGACATGAATACACCCATATACTGATCCTGACGGATGCATAAACGGAACCAGGAACCATATCGAATAGCTTTCGCGGTATATTTAACAATAAATTCTAAATTATACTCTCAAACGAAGGCCGAAACGATATGTGAAGAAAACAATAAAATGTAAACAAACTGCTGTAAAACACGGTAAAACAGCAGACCACACATCTTAATCAAGAATTTTGAAACCACCGATCATTGCAAACAGATCGTGATAACACGAAAAACTTGAAAATTCCAAAGTTTTCTGGTACAAATAAAGTACGCAGCACCCAGAACAAGATGCACAAATTAATGAAACATTTTCTTCACATAGAAATCCGAGATAAATCCAGGTGTGACGTCACCCGCTCGGATAATACGGAGAACGACGTCAGCAAATTTTTGTGTTAAAAACACTATATAGCCAACACCCCATTTCATATCTGCCGATTGCCTGTTGGGATTAAAGGAAGGCGACCAATCTGGCACATTTCATTGTTAACACACGCCCCAGATTCGGGGTCAGAAATTGGAACATGCGACACAGACAAAATTTTATAGGCCTAAGTCTTTTACAACTATGGAATAACATGGAAATATACCACCTGATTTTCAACGGCTCCTTCCATGACAATCCAATTATCCTTGAAATGAAAAACAGCTACCACAGCACAGAAAAATGACTTAGAAAACTTTAAATTCACTAAAATATTTCCAAATGCAAAGAAAGCATGTGTGCTCTTGTTGCTATGCAAACAAGAATGCGCCTCACTGGCAGAAGTGTACCCGTTTGTTGGGACCGGATACCTGGTTCCAGGAGCCGGTAAAGCTTACTAAGTCTAGATTCCTAGAGACAGCTATCAGGATAGCTTGTTATCAGAAGTAATACAATGGTAAGTATTGATCGAAGGAGAATGTCCATTTGCAGACCAAAAGAAGTCTATTTTTGAAAATTTAACACTCAAATGACTGGCTCGATAACCTTCTTTTGGTCTGCAAATGGACATTTGTCAAAATCACTGCAGAGACCATTTTTGGCTGATATGAGTGTTAAATGGGTAAAGAGCTTAAGTCCTCAAAGATATACAATTTGTAAAATTTTATCACAGACTTTTTGATTTTCATTGCTGAACTACGTCATTATGATTACTATGTCAGATACTTGAGTGACAGATCAGATCTCGCTATTTGGAACTATGACCTCATGACATTTCCTAGATTGACCACCGTACCGTGTCTATCTCATTTTGAACCACCGCTTCCACTAGATCCAGCCATTGTGACCATACATGCATGCGGAATGTGCCACCCGCTACGATGTCATGTGACTTCACATCAGTAGTATCAACTAGGTCACCTGAAATACATTCATATTAGCAATTTGAAAAAGAAAAATCAAATTTTAAAATTATTTAACAAGAGGCCCAAGGGGCCTGTGTCGCTCACCTGGACTCCTGGAGCACTCTAATTTTTTGTCAAAATTGTTGGTCGGCTGTTTAGGAGTAGTCTTTTAACTGAGTTTGTGGTCATTTTTGCAGTCCAATATGGCCGCCAAACATGCTACATTTTGATTGGTCCACTGCGGCCATGTTTTTGATGTAGCTCCTTCCCTTGAACAAACTTTAATGGCACTCAGGGCCTAATAATATCTCCCAGATTTCGGCTCAATCCGTTCAGTAGTTCTGGAGTTGTTTTGGCAAAAAATAAGTTTTCCAAGATTGCCGCCAAACCATTTGGTCAATCAAGTTCCCTTGAACAAACTTGGTGCAGCTCTTGCCCTAGATGATATTTCATGCATTTTGAATTAATCCCCTAAGCGGTTTCGGAGAAGATTTTTAGACATTTCTAAAAATCGGCCAAAATCTGAGATGGCCGCCAGCCAAATTGGCCGATCGGCTTTGTTTGAACAAACATGGACCTCTATGCCCTCAGAATGCTTCCTGCCAAATATACTTGAAATCAGTCCAGTGGTTCTCGAGAAGATATTTTGCTTTAGTATGGGAATTTTTGACAGGAAAAAGATCCAAGATGGCCGCCAAACCATTTATCCAACAGTTTAAAAAATGACAAACATAAAACCAGAATACCCACAAACATATATAAAAGCAATTTCGGCCTCAAAATCCATCAAATAAAAAATACAATATGGCCGCCACACGCGCTATATTTTGATTGGCCCACGGCGGCCATGTTTTTCGACATATCACCTTACCTTGAACAAACTTTAATAGCCCTTAGTCCCTAATCATATTTAGCAAATTTCGACCCGATCCCCTCAGCGGTTCTGGAGAAGAAGTCGTTTACGCTAAAACTAGGTCAACCAAGATGGCCACCAAACCATTTGAACAATCAGGTTGTCTTGAACAAACTTGGCTCAACTCTTGCCATAGATCATATTTCATGAGGCTTGCATCAATCCCCCAAAGCAGTTTCGGAGATTTTTAAAGACGTTTCTAAAAATCGGCCGAAATCCAAGATGGGCGCCGTCCCAATTGGTCGATCGGCTTCGTTCGAATAAACTTGAATCTCTATGCCCTAAGGATGCTTCCTGCCAAATATAGTTGAAATTGGCCCAGTAGTTCTCGAGAAGACATTTTAAATTTCCCATTGCTTTAGTATGGAAGCTTTAGGCGGGAAAATGATCCAACATACTGTCCTATAGATATGAGAGCTGCTGCAATCTGTTATAATACATACCATCATCTAGATATGAGAGACGTTGTAATGTGGTATAATACATACCATCGCCTGGATATGAGAGACACTGTAATATGGTATAATACATACCATGATCTAGATGGGTGAGACGCTGTAATGTGTTATAATACATACTATCATCTAGATATGAGAGACGCTGTAATGTGGTATAATACATACCATCATCTAGATGAGTGAGATGCTGTAATGTGTTATAATACATACCAGTGTGATAACGACGTAGTCAGGGAAATTTAGACCAATAGATTGGTAATAAAGCCTCTTTTGCATGCATATTCATAGCAGATTTGAAAATAAAACTCCTGGCTAAAGCGCCATTCCAACCGTCTCTCTATATCAGATACATAGATGATATCTTCGTGGTCTGGGAGCATGGCGGACAAGCTCTAGACTCCTTCGTCACACATTGAAGGAAATTTCTATTTCCCTTTCTCCGAGATCTAACAAAACTCACCATTCTATTACTTCTGATACGAGCTAGCCTGGATAGCTGGCCCTAGGACTATAGACTTAGTAAGCTTTACCGACTCCTGGAACCGGGTACTCGGCTCCCAACCGCAGAGTACCCGTTTGCCATGAAGCTCATATTGTTTGCATAGCAACCAAACCAAAGATAACCATGGCTTACCTCCGTGGGGCTGGGAGGCTGGGTCCGTAATAGAATGGTGAGTATTGTTAGATCTCGGAAAAAGGGAAATTGAAATTTCCTTCATTCTCCTTCGATCAATATTCACCATTCTATTACTTCTGATATACACCAGATTTAGACAGTAACCTGGTTGGAAGGGGCAAGCCATCAATTGCTACTTTTGCCACTTGGAAAAAGAGCTAGACGTAAACTTGATTAATGGAGCCCTAAAAGGACCATCAAGTTAACGGAAGCAAATCAAATTCGCATCACTGGCCCCCCCCCCCCTTTCTCCTCCTAAGAAAATGGAGATAACTCACGAACATGCATCTCGCCTGAAACATAAATATGCCAAGCGGGTTAACTGCTCATTGCATATATTAGCCTGGGAATGAGCATGAATATATAAGATGAATGAACATGATATATACACCTGTGTAAAAGTTAAGCACCAGCAAAAACAATAGAACGTAGAAACATGATGGTACAACTAGGCTGCCATACTTTTTGTCCCCGCGTTAGCTGACATAATTCCAAGTACGAAATGCACATGCATGCATGACTTCACGCCGCTTGATGTCCGTGCATGGCGGGAAACAGCACACGTGTTCAGTTATGTAAAAGTCCAGTTTGAGGTGTAGAACATTACATACAGATTTAGGCGACAAGATTAGGAATTTTGTGTTCATGACCGTGGTTTATTTGTACAGAGAGAATTAGCTCTTGATTGTGAACCGCTATGGCAAGACGAAGGTTAAGTGATCGTGTGAAATGGCAAATCATAGGTATGCATACCACTGGTATGTCATGCAGAGAGATTGGCAGACAGCTGAACATTAACCATACTGTAATCAGTCGTTTGATTGCAAAACATGGGCAAACTAACGAGGTGAAGGACAGGCCTAGATCTGGAAGACCGAAGAAGACTACTGCCCGTGATGATCGAGCCCTAGTACGCCTTGTTAGGAGATCTCCATTCACCAACAGCAGAGTGCTCAGCCAGCAATGGGAAACGCGCAATAGAGTGTCAATGTCTACCGTCAAAAGGAGACTGTATGCTGCTGGCATGAAAGCTAGGAGACCTGTCAGACGTCCTCTCCTCACTGCACACCACAAAGAGGAGCGTCTGAGGTGGTGCAACGAAAGAAGACACTGGAACATGAGATCCTGGAGACGGGTACACTGGTCCGATGAAAGTCGGTTCCTGCTTCATGCCACAGTTGGTCGAACTCGTGTATGGAGGTCCAGACGCACGGTGTACGACCAACGTAACATCATGGAAGAAGTTCCATTTGGTGGAGGTTCCATTATCATATGGGGGTGCATCTCATTTGATTGTAAGCTGGATCTGTTGACTGTACCTGGAACACTAAATGGACAAAGATATCAAGATTCCATACTGGATAGAGTTGTGGTTCCTCATTTTGTAAATCATGCACCTGGAACCCACCCTATATTCATGGATGACAACACCCGACCACATCGTGCTAGAGCTGTGCATGAATACCTCCGCCAGAATGCCATCAAAACCCTACCATGGCCAGCAAGGAGCAGTGACATGAACCCTATTGAGCATATCTGGGACATTCTGGGAAACATGGTGAGAAGGAGGGATCCTCCTGTGCAGAACCTACAGGAATTAACAGACGCACTCCATCTTGAATGGCAACGAATACCACAATGGCGTATCAGTCGGTTGGTGACCAGCATGAGACGTCGTGTCCAGGCCGTCATCCAGGCACAAGGTGGATATACCCGGTATTAATAATGACAGTCTCAAACTCGTGCACAGATGTTAAACTTCGTTTTCAGACACCATTAATGACAATCTAGCCACGTGTGTCAACTGTAGGGCAATAGTTGTCAGTTGTGTCAACGTAACCATATTCAGGCCTCGTTTTCAAGTTCAAACAAAAACATACAGTGTTTCCCCACCATCATAATCAGCATTCCTCTAGTTGCATTATTACCTCTTGCACTAAGATGGATGGGTACATAAATGTTTATGCTATTGCTTTCTTCATAGCACATGAATATACCCTCGCATGTGCGTAAAAATAGGGTGGTGCTTAACTTTTGCACAGGTGTATATAAACATAATACAAAAAACTCAATCTTGAATTACCTCATGATATTTGGATTTCAGATGTGGAGCCTCCAACCATTCACTCGTCCGGCCATCAGTGACACAATCTGGTTGACATCCTCTCGCTCGACCATGTCTGCTTCTTAAATCTTTCTTACAAATGCAAAAAAAAGGGAGAAGAGCAGTGTGGTCGTATAACTATCGTTTCAAAACAGCTAAAGCGAGTGGATTGGCGGAGTCTGACACATCCCTCATATAGTAATCCGTGAAAGAGGACTCACAGTGCCATTGTGCAACAGCCATGATGTCCTCTAACGGAACACCATTGTAAAGGGTGGTCGAAGCGGCTATTCCTCTAACATTGTGTGCCGTTGCGCATTGCACCTGATGCCCAGTCTCAATCTCCTGGGTAGTCTGAATGCATTCGATTACCCAACGAGAGATAGAATCCATGGATACGGCGCCATATGGCTTCTTATGGCAGATCCACAGATGTCTATCATTCGACCATAATGAGTCTGTCCATTTTTTGTACTTAGTCAAAGCACGGACTGAGCACCAGACACTGGCATCACGATCAAACCTAGTTAGTTTCGGTATAATGATCGGTTTGCCGGGATATCTCAAAGATTAATTCTTTGACAAAAACTCGCAGACCCTCTTCGGAGACAATAAATCGGTCCCTCTCTGCTGAAAGTGTATGGATCTCACTGTGCCTTCTAGCTTAGGAAGCTGCCAATAGAAAGACTGCCTTTAGAGTCAAATGCTTTAGACTAGCCAAACGCAATGGTTTGAAAGGGTGCTTGGCCAGTACATTAAGCACTAAAGATAGACTCCAGGCTGGAATGACTACCGGCTGTCTCGGTCGGAGATTGCTCATTCCCTTCACCATCACATTCAACTGGGCCACCTCTGGACTATCCCTGTTGGCTAGAAAAGGGATAACTGATGCCAAAGCAGACTTGTATCCACCAATTGTGACAGGAGCTAGTCCTGAAAAGAACAGCTCACAGAGAAAGTCTGCTGTTTGCTGAATAGTGGATTGAAAGGTATCAATACCCTTTCCGTCACACCAGTCTGCAAATCTGTTAACCTTGTTGTTATATGATTTGAAGGTTGACCTCCATCTCGCAGCTGCGAGAAACCAGCAGCTTGTCGAGAAAAGCCTTCCGATGTGGAACGTTGTTTGATAACATACATGCAGTCAATTTGAACATTTCGGGACGCTCGTGTAGGAAGCGTCCCTTGGCCTGGGAGATTATGTTCGGAACCTCGGGTAACTGCACTGGATTTTCCACCAGCAGATCTAGAAGATCCGTGCACCACGCCATGCTGGGCCAAAATGGCGCTATTAGCATGACCAGGCACGGTTCCTCCCTGATTTTCACCAATATCTTCGGTAGAAGAATGGTGGGTGGGTACGCGTAAGCGTGCATCCCTCTCCAGCTTATCGCCAGAGCGTCTGTATTGACGGCATTTGGATCTGGAATCGGCGAGACATAAGTCATGATTTGAGCATTTTCCTTTGTGGCGAACAAGTCCACGTTGGGTTTGCCCCAATGCTCGAAGATCCTGTGAAGAACTGGAGGGTTGAGAGACAATTCTGTTGGCAGAATTCTCTGTCTCCGAGACAAGCATTCGCCAGAATGTTCAATCACCCAGGAATGTGAGCTGCTTTCAAAACATCCGGGTAATTCCTGCACCATTGAATCAAGTGCCACACTTTGATACATAGTGTGGGTGACTTGGTCCCGCCTTGGCGATTTATGTATGATACTACTGTCGAGTTGTTCGACCATATCAATATCGCCATGCCCCTGACTTTTGGAAGAAACTTTTCCAATGCCAGTTCCACTGCCATCATTTCCAACAGATTGATATGCAGCTGGCTCTCTTGGAGAGTCCACGTGCTCGAGACCTGGCGTTCTCCCAGGCAGGCCCCCCCATCCCTCCAACGATGCATCTGTGTACACGGACAGCTGGGGGTGGGGTAGGTGCAGCAAAACCCCTACTAGGAGATTCTGTCGCTTTTTCCACGATACAAGATGTGACATTATTGGCTCCAAAACTGACACCAGCTTTGACAGGGGTTTTGTTCTCTGATTCCACAGAGACATCAGATACAACTGGATAGGTCTTCGCATCAGAGCAGCGTACAGGATTACCTGCTCTATAGAGACCATCATGCCCAGCATCTGAAGAAACCGCCTCATCTGAATGTGGTTTCGCAATCGAAAACTCTTGAGGATGGCTAACAGAGACACCACTCTGGGCTCTGACCGGTAAACCCTGCCCTCCCCAAGATCAAATTGTATCCCTAAATAAACGAACTGTTGAGTGGGTGTCAACTCGGATTTCTCCTTGTTGACTATCCAGCCTAGATCTGAAAGTAACTTCAGAGTCAGAGCAGTATCCGCAAGGACCACTCTGGTAAAAACCAGTGGAGCTGTCGACAGGCCGAATGGGAGGACTATAAACTCCCATACCTGATTCTGAAACGCAAATATCAGAAACCTGTGACAACTCCTGTTCATTGGAATGTGGAGATATGCATCTTTCAGATCGATCGATATACACCACATTCCCTTCCTCAATCAATCCTGCCATTACCGACCTCGGAGTGTCCATCTGAAACTGAGGCGTATGGATAAACCAATTTAATGGCCTGAGATTGAGTACGGGTCTCCATCCCCCTGTGCTCTTGGGAACAAGGAACATGTTTGAATAGAAGCCTGGAGTGTTCCTGTTTGCTGGTTTTATAGCTCCCTTCAGAAGCAAACCTATCACTTCGTTTTGAATGGCTTCTAACTTGTCTGGTTCCCTTGGTACAGGTGTCCAGACAGGTGCCAAAGACAGATTCTGTGGTGGAAAATCCCACCACTCCGGCATGTACCCCTGGGATAACCATCCCAGGACCAGACTGTCTGATGTCACACCGCGCCAAGCCTCGATGAAACGCATGAGCCTTCCACCCACTATAGACGCATCGACGCCTAATGCGGGTGTCTGGCTTGCGATCCGCTTGCCGAGAGAGAGAGAGAGTGAGAACCATTTTGGTCTTGGCTTGGCCGGTCTAACTGGCACCGCTGTTCCTGTCACACAGGTGCGGTCCAGGCAGATACAAAGGGAGCCCTCGTACCCTCAGGTATGATCCGCTCCCTTCTTTCCGCCCTTTGAGGACTTACCCTTCCCCTTGCCCTTCCCGCCTCTCGGGCGATCAGGAGCAACATTACGGAGGGTAGGGGCCTCCACAACCTTCTTGGCCTTCTTCGCCGGAGGCGGCTGAAAAGACCCAATAGAAGCAGAAGCAGCACTAGGCTTAGCTTTCGTCTTGCTTTTGTGCTTCTTCTGCTTCTTAGAAGGTTGTCCGGTTAGCGGCTTGGCTACAGCCCCTAGTGCGTGCGCCTGATGCACTAGCTCTAGCTGCAGATTAACCGCCAACTGATTCTGCGCAATGCTGGCCGTGTCTTCTAAGCTGGCCCGCGCTTGGCCACCAAAGATGCTAGTGCCTGTAAGGGGCGTCCCAAGAAGACACTCCCTAATGGCAGTAGCAGGACACATATGGTCAAGGACCATCTGCCTCCTAGACTTTGTCACACGCGCTTGCACCCTTGCCAATGCGTCCATAGACAGCACCAGGCCGTCATTAATGCATGAAAGCGCCACAGGTGGCACAGGGTGGCCGGCCCCCGCTTCAGCCCACACCGACTGAAGAAGGCGATAAGAGTGGTTGACAGCACTCATTGCTGCCCCTCACCCCCTCATCACATAGGGACAGGACTTCAGCGGTCATCCTCGGTGACCGTCGGGACAACACCATACCTGTCATATTCCCCCCGTGGAATACAACACCTCGCCCGCACCTCCCTGGAGGCCACAGGAAGCTGGCCCTTGGTCAGGAGTTGTTTGCTATAAATAGCATCCAACAACTCCATAAACCTTGGATCCAGTCCAATAGACTCAATCCGGGCTGTGGGCAAGATCCCCATCCTAATCGATGTCACAGATGGACGGGTGCATCCTCCTCGGCCGTGGTCGAAACCACAGATGGGTCCACCATGGCTAGCCAAGCCAGAGCCTCTGATCATTCTGTCTCTGAGGAGGACACTCCCGTGAACATGTCACCCATTGACATGTTCACAGCCCTACCAGCAATGGCCTCCCGGCTAGGAGCCATTGCTGATATGCCAGGAACTCTGGTACCGTATGGTTCTGCCGCCACCCCATGAAAAACACCAGTCCATGGAGTAGGCCCGCACGGAAAACCGTGCGGCCCCATAACGGTTGAAGAACCATGGCTAAACCTGGACGCCAACGGCACCCCATGTCTGACCGCCGGACCAGGCGAGATAGGTGAGTACCATGCCTGGCCAGCCACACCCGTCACCGTGTCGGAGCCACTGCCCTGGCTTGCGCCAAGCCACCGACAGATGGAGGACGGTTACGTCCATGCTCTCCACCCACGGCATCACAAGCCACAGCAATCTCTCCTCCTCGGCTTCCTCATCTTCAGACCCCGAAGAGTCGTCACTAGACGATGAAACCGTGGAGCCATCCTAGCGGACTGCTCCCATGCCTGACGGACCAACCACCGCTACTGGACCACCCGGAGGTGGCCGCAGAGAGACAGAGCCCATCAGGGCGGAGCCCGACGGGACTGCCAGGGGGGGCGTACGAGACAGCTCCCTCTGTAGCAAGCCCAGAACCCTGTCCAAGGACAGGGTCCAAATCAAACACGGGAAGAGACTGCCCTACAACTTTTGGCAGCAGGGACGACACCAGCGTGGGAAGAACGCTATGCAAGAAGCATAGCAGGGCCAAACCACACCGGCAGTGCCATCTCCGCCACCTCTGATTGCAGACGTGGAACGCCCCCAAGGGCCGAAACGGACGCTCCACGATTTGCTTTCGGACCGCCTGACCCTGCCTCAGACCCTGCCAAGTCCTTCTGGGCAAGGAACTTAACCATCATGTCGGACGACCACACTGCACAAACGTTACACCTACTGTCAAGATTACATTTGGTACGATGGAAACAGACATGGTCCTTGAATAGAACCCTCCCGAATTCATGGCACTCATCACATGATGGCGGGGCTGGCTTGGCCTATAAATAAGCACAAACCTACAATAAGCAAGCGGAACGAAACAGGAATGGAAGGCTGACAACTAATTTTCAAATATTTTGATCATAAACTAACTGATAACCCTCCCACACCCCACCCCACAACATTACAGCAAAGATTGCATTGATTATGATGACAAGAATGAAGCGGGCAATAATACACCCATAAACTGATCCTCAAGGATGTATAACGGAACCAGGAATCATATCGCATAGCATTCGGGGTATATTTACTAATCAATATAAATTATACTCCTAACAAAGGCCAAAACGATATGTGAAGAAACAACAAAATGTAAACAAACTGCTGTAGCACACGGTAAAACCGCAGACCATACATCTAAATAAAGAATTTTGAAACCACTGATCATTGCAAACAGATCGTGGTAACACGCAAAACTTGAAAATCCCAATGTTTTTCTGGTACGAATAAAGTGCGCAGCACCCAGAATCAGATGCATGAATTAATGAAACATTTTCTTCACATAAACATCCGAGCAACACGGGTGTGACGTCACCTGCTCGGATCTTACGGAGAACGACGTCAGCCGATTTTCGTGTTAAAACACCGTAAAGCCAACACCTTATTTCATATCTGCCGATCGCCTGTTGGACTTTAAAGGAAGGCGATCAATCTGCCATATTTCGTTGTTAACACACGTTCCAGATTCTTTGGGGTCAGAAATTGGAGCATGCGACACAGACAAAATTTTGAAGACCTAAGTCTTTTAACTATGGAATAACATGGAATTATATAACCTGGTTATCATCGGCTCCATCCATGGTAATCCAATATATTCCTTAGAGAGCGCACAAAGCTATCACAATTACACAGAAAAAGACTTAAATTAACTCAAGACTCCAACTGCACAAAAAAGCATGTAGCTCTTGTTGCTATGCAAACAAGAATAAGCTTCATGGCAAACGGGTACTCGGCAGTTGGGAGCCGAGTACCTGGTTCCAGGAGTCGGTAAAGCTTACTAAGTCTATAGTCCTAGGGCCAGCTATCCAGGCTAGCTTGTATCAGAAGTAATAGAATCGTGAATACTGAGCGAAGGAGAAATTAATTTCTCTCACCACAGTATCAAATTTACTATGGCGTCCTCACGGGAACAGGTCTCTCGTTCGTGGACACCATGGTAAAAAAACACTGATGGTCAGATGATCACCTTTGATCTATACACTAAACCCACAGACACCCACAGCCACCTCCACTATGAGTCAGAACATCCCTCTGTCTGCAAAGACTCGTCCCCATATGGACAGTTTTTTAGACTTAAACGCATCTGCACATACCTAGAAGATTTTGACAGAAACAGCCTAGTCCTACTAGGCCACTTCATGAACAGGGGATACCCACACAACATCCTCAACAATGCGAGGACCAGAGCCCATGCACAAGACAGAAACAACATTCTGCACCCACCCGAGAAAACCAAAAAAGACACCACTTTATCCAAACCGGTCTTCGTCTGTAACTCAACCGTACAGGCATCTTCCTCAAAAATGCACTTAAAAAATACTGGGCAATCCTTGAAGCAAGCCACAAATGCAGGCTGGCTTTCCCAGAACCGCCATTATTCGGTTTTAGAAGAAATAAAACCATCAAAGACTCAATAGTTCGGGCCAAATTACCGGCGGTAGGCAGGACACTACCTCAAAGAAACCCACTGATTCCATGCACAACACAATATTGCAACATCTGCAACAAAATGCAGAAGGATAGATTCTTCTCCAGCTCCCACACAGGGCTTTCCTACAGGTCCAAAATCATCGGCAATTGTCAGACCAGAAACATAGTTTATCTACTGACATGCTCCGTCTGCAAGAAACAGCATGTAGGGGAGACATTACGCACCTTTAAAATCCGCATCCAAGAGCACTTACGCCCCATCACCAACTTCTACCATAAGGAGAGGTACGACACCCCAGTTTCACGGCAAACTTCTGAGCCACACTCGCATATCTAGATGATGGTATGTATTATACCACATTATAGCATCTTACCTTTCTAGACGATGGTATGTATTATACCACATTAAAGTGTCTCACCCATCTAGATCATGGTATGTATTATACCACATTAAATGTGGTATAATACATACCATCGTCTAGATATGAGAGATGCTATAATGTGTTATAATACATACCATCGCCTAGATATGTGAGATGCTGTAATGTGTTATAATACATACCATGATCTAGATAGGTGAATGCTGTAATGTGTTATAATACATACCATGATCCAGATAGGTGAAACGCTGTAAAGTGATATAATACATACCATCTTCTAGATAGGTGAGACACTCTAATGTGTTATAATACATACCATCATCTAGATAGGTGAGACACTCTAATGTGTTATAATACATACCATCTTCTAGATAGGTGAGACACTCTAATGTGTTATAATACATACCATGATCTAGATAGGTGAACGCTGTAAAGTGATATAATACATACCATCTTCTAGATAGGTGAGACTGCAGGAAATGTCAATTTCCCTTTCTCCGAGATCTAACAATACTCACCATTCTGTTACTTCTGATATACAGCTGGCCTTGACAGCGGCTCTAGGATTATAGACTTAGAAAGCTTTACCGACTCCTGGGAACCGGGTACTCGGCTCCCAACTGCCGAGTACCCGTTTACCATAGAGCTCATATTGTTTGCATAGCCACCAAACAAGAGAAAACTATGGCTTGCCTCCGTGGGGCTGGGAGGCTGGGTCCGTAACAGAATGGTGAGTATTGTTAGATCTCGGAGAAAGGGAAATTGACATTTCCTGCATTCTCCTTCGATCAATACTCACCATTCTGTTACTTCTGATATACACCAGATTTGATCAGTAACCTGGTGGGAAGGGGCAAGCCATACATGCCAATTTTGCCCCTTGGAGAAAGATTTTAGACTTCAAACTTGACTAACGGAGACCTAAAAGGACCGTCAAGTTCACAGAACCGAATCACATTCGCGTCACAGCCCCCCCCCACCCCTTTTTCCTCCTAAGAAAAGGGAGAGAACTAACGAACATGTATCTCGCCTGAAACACCAATATGCCAAGAGGGTTAACTACTCCCTGCATATCGCTTGTATTAGCCTGGGAATGAGCATGAATATATAAGATGAATGAACATGATACATATACATAATACAAAAAACTCTCACTTGTTGAATTACCTTATGATAACAGGACTTCAGACGTACCGCCTACAACCATTCACCGGTTCGGCCATCAGTGACACAATCTGGTTGACATCCTCTCGCTTGACCATGCCTGCTTTAGGTTCTTTTCTTACCAAAGTGAAAAAAGGGGAAAAGCAGTGTGGTCACTAACTATCGTTTCAAAACAGCTAAAGCGAGTGGATTGGCTGAGTCTGACACATCCCTCATATAGTAATCCGTAAATGAGGACTCACAGTGCCATTGTGCAACGGCCATGATGTCCTCCAACGGAACACCATTGTAAAGGGCGGTCGAGGCGGCTATTCCTCTAACATCGTGTGCCATTACGCCCTGCACCTGGTGCCCAGTCGCCATCTCATGAGTAGTCTGAATGCATTCGACCACCCAACGAGAGATAGTATCCATGGATGCGGCGCCATAAGGCTTTTTATGGCAGATCCACAGATGTCTATCGTTCGACCGTAACGAGTCAGTCCGTTTCTTGTACTTAGTCAAAGCATGGACCGGGCACCAGACACTGGCATCACGATCAAACCTGGTTAACTTCGGTATAATGGTCGGTTTGCCGGGATATCTCAAAGATTGGTTCTTTGACATAAATTCTGCTCTTGGCAGAAGACGCAGACCTTCTCCAGAAACAATAAATCGGTTCCTCTCTGCCGAAAGCGCATGGATCTCACTGCGCCTTCTAGCTGAGGAAGCTGCCAATAGAAAGACCGCCTTTAGAGTCAAATGCTTTAGACTAGCCGAACACAACGGTTCGAATGGGTGCTTGGCAGTACATTAAGCACTAAAGATAGACTCCAGGCTGGAATGACTACCGGTTGTCTCGGGCGGAGATTGCTCATTCCCTTCAACATCACGTTTAACTGGGCCACCTCTGGACTATCCCTGTTGGCTAGACAAGGGATAACTGATGCCAAAGCTGACTTGTATCCAGCAATTGTGATGGGAGCTAGTCCTGTAAAGAACAGCTCACAGAGAAAATCTGCTATTTGCTGAATAGTGGATTGAAAGGTATCAATACCCTTTTCTTCACACCAGTCTGCAAATCTGTTAACCGTGTTGTTATATGACTTGAAGGTTGACCTCCTTCTCGCAGCCGCGATGAAATCAGCAGCCTGTCGAGAAAAGCCTTCCGACGTGGAACGTTGTTTGACAACATCCACGCAGTCAATTTGAACATTTCGGGACGCTCGTGTTGGAAGCGTCCCTTGGCCTGGGAGATTATGTTCGGAATCTCGGGCAACTGCACAGGATTTTCCACCAGCAGATCCAGAAGATCCGTGAACCACGCCCTGCTCGGCCAATACGGCGCTATTAGCAGGACCAGACACGGCTCCTCCCTGACCTTCACCAATACCTTCGGTAGAAGAATGGTGGGTGGATACGCATAAGCGTGCATCCCTCTCCAGCTTATCGCCAGAGCGTCTGTATCGACGGCATTTGGATCTGGAATCGGCGAGACATATGTCATGATTTGACCATTTCCCTTTGTGGCGAACAAGTCCACGTTGGGTTTGCCCCAATGCTCGAAGATCCGTCGCAGAACTGGAGGGTTGATGGACCATTCTGTTGGCAGAATTCTCTGTCTCCGAGACAAAGCATCCACCAGAATGTTCAATCGGCCAGGAATATGAGCTGCTTTCAAAACAACCGAGTAATTCCTGCACCATTGAATCAAGTGCCACACCCTGATGCACAGGGTGGGCGACCTGGTCCCTCCTTGGCGATTTATATATGATACTACTGTCGAATTGTCCGACCGTATCAATATCACCTTGTCCCTGATCATCGGAAGGAACTCTTCCAACGCCAGTTCCACTGCCATCGTTTCCAACAGATTGATATGCAGCTGACTCTCCGGGAGAGTCCATGTGCCCGAGACCTGGTGTTCTCCCAGGCAGGCACCCCACCCTTCCAGCGATGCATCCGTGTAAACGGAGAGCTGGGGGTGGGGTAGGTGCAGCGAAACCCCTATTAGGAGATTCTGATGCTGTTTCCACCATAGAAGATGCGATATTATCGGCTCCAAAACTGGCACCAGTTTTGACAGGGGTTCTGTTCTCTGTTTCCACAGAGACATCAGATACAACTGGATAGGTCTTCGCATTAGAGCAGCGTACGGGATAACCTGCTCCATGGAGACCATCATGCCCAGCATCTGAAGGAACCGCCTCGCCTGAATGTGGTTTCCCACTCGAAAACTCCCGAGGATGGCTAACAGAGACACCAATCTGGGCTCTGATGGGTAAACCCTGCCCTCCTCGAGGTCGAATCGCATCCCCAAATAAAGGAAATGTTGAGTGGGCGTCAACTCGGATTTCTCCTCGTTGACTATCCAGCCTAGATCTGAAAGTAACCTCAGAGTCAGAGCAGTATCCACGTTCAACCTGGCTGCCGAGTCTGCCTTGAGCAGCCAGTCGTCTATGTAGGTGTGTAGCGCCACGTTCTCTTTTCTGAGAAACGCTGTCACCGCAAGGACCACTCTTGTGAAAACCCTCGGAGCTGGCGACAGGCCAAACGGGAGAACTGTAAACTCCCATACTTGATTCTGAAACGCAAATCTCAGAAACCTGTGCCAACTCCGATTCATCGGAATGTGGAAATATGCATCTTTCAGATCGATCGATACACACCACATTCCTTTCCTCAATCCCGCCATTACCGACCTCGGTGTTTCCATCTGGAACCGAGGCGTATGGATAAACCAATTTAATGGCCTGAGATTGAGTATGGGTCTCCATCCCCCCGTGCTCTTGGGGACAAGGAACATGTTTGAATAGAAGCCTGGAGTGTTCCGGTTTGCTGGTTTTATTGCTCCCTTCAGAAGCAAACCCGACACTTCCTTTTGAACGGCTTCTAACTTGTCTGGCTCCCTTGGTACGGGTGTCCAGACAGGTGCCAAAGACAGATTTTGTGGCGGAAAGTCCCACCACTCCGGCATGTAACCCTGGGATAACCATCCCAGGACCAGACTGTCTGACGTCACACCTCGCCAAGCCTCGACGAAACGCATGAGCCTTCCACCCACCATAGACGCCTCGACGTCTAACGGGGTTGTCCGGCTCGCAGTCCGCCCTCCCCACCCCCCCTTTCTTAACGAGAGAGAGTGAGAACCATTTCGTTCTAGGCACGACGGGTATAACTGGCACCGCTGTTCCTGTCGCACAGGTGCGGTCCAGGCGGATATGAAGGGAGCTTGCGTACCCTCAGGTATGCTTCGGCCCCTTCTGTCCGCCCTTTGAGGCCTTACCCTTACCCTTCCCCTTGCCCGTACCACCTCTAGGGCGGTCCGGAGCAACATTGGGGAGGGTAGGCGCCTCTACAGCCTTCCTGGGTTTCTTCGCCGGCGGCGGCTCCGAGAACCCAGCCGAAACAGACGTCGCAATAGGCCTGGCTTTCGCCTTGCCCTTATCTTTTTCTGTTTCTTTGAAGGCTGTCCTGTTAGCGGCTTGCCCACAGCCCCTAGTGCGTGCGCTTGCCGCACTAGCTCTAGCTGTAGATTTACCGCTAACCGATTCTGCGCAATACTGGGGGTGTCCTCTAAGATGGCCCGCGCTTGGCCACCAAAGATGCTAGGCCCTGTCAGGGGCGTCCCAAGAAGACGTTCCCTGACTGCCGTAGCCGGACGCATATGGTCAATGACCATTTGCCTCCTGGACTTCGTCACACGCGCTTGCACCCTTGCCAATGCGTCCATTGACAGCACCAAGCCGTCATTAACGCACGATAGCGCCACAGGTGGCACAGGGTGGCCTGCCCCCGCTTCAGCCCACACCGACTGAAGTAGACGATAGGAGTGATTGACAGCGCTCATCGCTGCCCTCACACCCTCATCGCATAGGGCCAGGACTTCTTCCTGGTGTACCTGGGCATTATCCACTAGTGCCGGACCGGGACCACCCGACCCGGCACTCTGGACGCCCAGTACCCATCGGTCATCCTCCGTGACCGACGGGACTACACCATACCTGTCGTATTCACCCCGCGGAATACGACATCTTGCCCGCACCTCCCTGGAGGCCGCAGGGAGCTGACCCTTGGTCATTAGTTGTTTACTATAAATAGCATCCAACAAATCAATGAACCGTGGATCAAGTCCCACTGACTGGATCCGGGCCACGGGCAAAATCCCCGTCCTAATCGACGCAACCGACGAACGGGGCGCATCTTCATCGGCCATGGCCGAAACCACAGACGGGTCTACTCTGGCTAGCCACGCCAGAGCATCAGACCAATCTATCTCCGAAGAAGATACGCCCGCAAACACGTCACCCGTTGACGTGCTTACGGGTCTGCCAGCCATGGCCTCCCGGCAAGGAGCCACGGCTGACACGCCAGGCACTCCGCTACCACATGGTTCCGCCGCCACCCCATGAAACACTCCGGTCCATGGGGTAGGTCCGCACGGAAAACCGTACGGACCCGTAACCGTCGCGGAACCATAGCCGGCCACGGGCGCCAACGGCACCCCATGTCCGGCTGCCGGACCAGGCGAGATAGGTGAGTACCACGCCTGGCCCGGCACACCCGTTCCCCTGACGGCTGGTGACAAACCAAGCCGCGCGGAACCGGTGCACGTTAACGGATTGGCCTCAGCCGCAGGTGGAGCCGCTGACCTGGCTTGCGCCAAACCAGACAAATGGAGGCCGGTTCCGTCCAGGATGGAATCAACCCCCATATTCTCCACCTGCGGCTTCACGGGCCGCAGCAACCTCTCCTCCTCGGCCTCATCGTCTTCAGACTCCGAAGAGCCGTCACTAGACGAATAAACCGTGGAGCCGTCCTGGCGGACGGCTCCCACACCTGACGGACCGGCCACCGCTACTGGACCACCCGGAGGTGGCCGCAGAGAGACAGAACCCATCTGGCCGAAGCCAGACGGGACCGCCAGGGGGCCGTACGAGACGGCCCCATCGGTAACCAGTCCAGAATCCTGTCCGAGGACAGGATCCGTACCAGGCATGGGGAGAAACTGCCCCCCAACCTTTGGTAGCAGGGACGACACCAGCGTGGGCAGAACGCTATGCAGAAAACCCTGCATAGCCGGACCAAACCACGCCGGCGGTGCCATCTCCGCCACCTCCAGCTGGGGACGTGGAGTACCCCCACCGGCCGAACCGGACGATCCACGATTTCCTCTCGGACTGCGTGACCCCGCGTCAGACCCAGCCAAGTCCTTCTGGGCAAGGAACTTAACCATCGTTTCGACGGACCACACTGCACAAACATTACACCTATGATCTATATTACACAGGGCACACCTAAAACAGACATGGTCCTTGAACATTACATGGACAAACTTATGGCAGTCGTCACATGATGGCGGGGCTGGCTTGGCCTATAAAATAAGCACAAACCTACAATAAACAAGCGGAACGAGACACGGATGGAAGGCAGACAATTAATTTTCAAATATTTTGACTCATAAATTAACCGTAACCCTCCCGCACCCCACCCCGCCACGTTACAACAACGATCGCATTGATTATGACGACAAGTACGCGGCGGGCACAACACACCCATAATAGATCCTACAGGATGTGTAACGGCTCCAGGAATCATATCGCATAGCATTCAGGGTATATTTACTAATCAATATAAATTATACTCCTAACGAACGCAGCACGATATGTGAAGAAAACAACAAAATGTATAACAACTGCTGTCTCACACGGTAAAACTGCAGACCACACATCTACTCAAGAATTTTGAAACCACCGATCATTGCAAACCGATCGTGATCGCACGTAAACTTGATCATTCTAAAGTTTCCGGTACCATTTTTTAGTACGCAGCACCCAGAACAAGATGCGCGAATTAATGAAAAAATTTTTCTTCACATAAACATCCGAGCGACCGGGTGTGACGTCACCCGCTCGGATTCTACGGAGAACGACGTCAGCCGATATTCGTGTTAGAAATACCGTAGCAAACACCTATTTTCATATCTGCCGATCGCCTGTTGGGGTTTAAAGAAGGCGATCATCTGGCATATATCGTTGTTAGCACACGTCCCAGATTCTATGGGGTCAGAAATCGGAACATGCGACACAACGAAATTTAGAGACCTAAGTCTTTTAACTATGGATAATAAAGAACAATACAACCTGGTTGTCTTGGGCGGTATTCTCCATAGTCCTTAGTTATCCTTTCAGAACACACAAACTATCACTGATTAAAGACTTAGATTCTTTTAAAAACACTAAAATCCTTAATGCGAAAAGCATGTATTGCACTTGTTGCTATGCAAACAAGAATGAGCTCTATGGTAAACGGGTACTCGGCAGTGGGGAGCCGGGTACCCGGTTCCCAGGAGTCGGTAAAGCTTTCTAAGTCTATAATCCTAGAGCCGCTGTCAGGGCCAGCTGTATATCAGAAGTAACAGAATGGTGAGTATTGATCGAAGGAGAATGGCTGAGTCTGACACATCCCTCATATAGTAATCCGTAAATGAGGACTCACAGTGCCATTGTGCAACGGCCATGATGTCCTCTAACGGAACACCATTGTAAAGGGCGGTCGAGGCAGCTATTCCTCTAACATCGTGTGCCCTTACGCCCTGCACCTGGTGCCCAGTCGCCATCTCGTGAGTAGTCTGAATGCATTCGACCACCCAACGAGAGATAGTATCCATGGATGCGGCGCCATAAGGCTTTTTATGGCAGATTCACAGATGTCTATCGTTCGACCGTAACGAGTCAGTCCGTTTCTTGTACTTAGTCAAAGCACGGACCGGGCACCAGACACTGGCATCACGATCAAACCTAGTTAACTTCGGTAAAATGATCGGTTTGCCGGGATATCTCAAAGATTGGTTCTTTGACATAAACTCTGCTCTTGGCAGAAGACGCAGACCTTCTCCAGAAACAATAAATCGGTTCCTCTCTGCCGAAAGCGCATGGATCTCACTGCGCCTTCTAGCTGAGGAAGCTGCCAATAGAAAGACCGCCTTTAGAGTCAAATGCTTTAGACTAGCCGAACGCAACGGTTTGAAAGTGTGCTTGGCCAGTACTTTAAGCACTAAAGATAGACTCCAGGCTGGAATGACTACCGGTTGTCTCGGGCGGAGATTGCTCATTCCCTTCAACATCACATTTAACTGGGCCACCTCTGGACTATCCCTGTTGGCTAGACAAGGGATAACTGATGCCAAAGCTGACTTGTATCCAGCAACTGTGACGGGAGCTAGTCCTGCAAAGAACAGCTCACAGAGAAAGTCTGCTATTTGCTGAATAGTGGATTGAAAGGTATCAATACCCTTTTCTTCACACCAGTCTGCAAATCTGTTAACCTTGTTGTTATATGACTTGAAGGTTGACCTCCTTCTCGCAGCCGCGATGAAATCAGCAGCCTGTCGAGAAAAGCCTTCCGACGTGGAACGTTGTTTGACAACATCCACGCAGTCAATTTGAACATTTCGGGACGCTCGTGTAGGAAGCGTCCCTTGGCCTGGGAGATTATGTTCAGAATCTCGGGCAACTGCACAGGATTTTCCACCAGCAGATCTAGAAGATCCGTGAACCACGCCCTGCTCGGCCAATACGGCGCTATTAGCAGGACCAGACACGGCTCCTCCCTGACCTTCACCAATACCTTCGGTAGAAGAATGGTGGGTGGGTACGCGTAAGCGTGCATCCCTCTCCAGCTTATCGCCAGAGCGTCTGTATCGACGGCATTTGGATCTGGAATCGGCGAGACATATGTCATGATTTGAGCATTTTCCTTTGTGGCGAACAAGTCCACGTTGGGTTTGCCCCAATGCTCGAAGATCCGTCGTAGAACTGGAGGGTTGAGGGACCATTCTGTTGGCAAGATTCTCTGTCTGCGAGACAAAGCATCCGCCAGAATGTCCAATCGGCCAGGAATATGAGCTGCTTTCAAAACAACAGAGTAATTCCTGCACGATTGAATCAAGTGCCACACCCTGATGCACAGGGTGGGCGACCTGGTCCCGCCTTGGCGATTTATATATGATACTACTGTCGAATTGTCCGACCGTATCAATATCACCTTGCACCTGATCATCGGAAGGAACTCTTCCAATGCCAGTTCCACTGCCATCATTTCCAACAGATTGATATGCAGCTGACTCTCCGGGAGGGTCCATGTGCCCGAGACCTGGTGTTCTCCCAGGCAGGCACCCCCCCCCCTCCAGCGATGCATCCGTGTAAACGGACAGCTGGGGGTGGGGTAGGTGCAGCGAAACCCCTATTAGGAGATTCTGACGCTGTTTCCACCATAGAAGATGCGATATTATCGGCTCCAAAACTGGCACCAGTTTTGACAGGGGTTCTGTTCTCTGTTTCCACAGAGACTTCAGATACAACTGGATAGGTCTTCGCATTAGAGCAGCGTACGGGATAACCTGCTCCATAGAGACCATCATGCCCAGCATCTGAAGGAACCGCCTCGCCTGAATGTGGTTTCCCACTCGAAAACTCCTGAGGATGGCTAACAGAGACACCACTCTGGGCTCTGACGGGTAAACCCTGCCCTCCTCGAGGTCGAATCGCATCCCCAAATAAACGAAATGTTGAGTGGGCGTCAACTCGGATTTCTCCTCGTTGACTATCCAGCCTAGATCTGAAAGTAACTTCAGAGTCAGAGCAGTATCCACGTTCAACCTGGCTGCCGAGTCTGCCTTGAGCAGCCAGTCGTCTATGTAGGTGTGTAGCGCCACGTTATCTTTTCTGAGAAACGCTGTCACCGCAAGGACCACTCTTGTGAAAACCCTCGGAGCTGTCGACAGGCCGAACGGGAGAACTGTAAACTCCCATACTTGATTCTGAAACGCAAATCTCAGAAACCTGTGCCAACTCCGATTCATCGGAATGTGGAAATATGCATCTTTCAGATCGATCGATACACACCACATTCCTTTCCTCAATCCCGCCATTACCGACCTCGGCGTTTCCATCTGGAACCGAGGCGTATGGATAAACCAATTTAATGGCCTGAGATTGAGTATGGGTCTCCATCCCCCTGTGCTCTTGGGGACAAGGAACATGTTTGAATAGAAGCCTGGAGTGTTCCGGTTTGCTGGTTTTATTGCTCCCTTCAGAAGCAAACCCGACACTTCCTTTTGAACGGCTTCTAACTTGTCTGGCTCCCTTGGTACGGGTGTCCAGACAGGTGCCAAAGACAGATTTTGTGGCGGAAAGTCCCACCACTCCGGCATGTAACCCTGGGATAACCATCCCAGGACCAGACTGTCTGACGTCCACCTCGCCAGGCCTCGACGAAACGCATGAGCCTTCCACCCACCATAGACGCCTCGACGTCTAACGGGGTTGTCCGGCTCGCAGTCCGCCCCCCCCCCCCTCTTTCTTAACGAGAGAGAGTGAGAACCATTTCGTTCTAGGCACGACGGGTATAACTGGCACCGCTGTTCCTGTCGCACAGGCGCGGTCCAGGCGGATATGAAGGGAGCTTGTGTACCCTCAGGTACGCTTCGGCCCCTTCTGTCCGCCCTTTGAGGCCTTACCCGTACCCTTCCCCTTCCCGCCTCTAGGGCGGTCAGGAGCAACATTGGGGAGGGTAGGCACCTCTACAACCTTCCTGGGTTTCTTCGCCGGCGGCGGCTCCGAGAACCCAGCCGAAACAGAAGTCGCAACAGGCCTGGCTTTCGCCTTGCTCTTATGCTTCTTCTGTTTCTTTGAAGGCTGTCCCGTTAGCGGTTTGCCCACAGCCCCTAGTGCGTGCGCTTGCCGCACTAGCTCTAGCTGTAGATTTACCGCTAACCGATTCTGCGCGATACTGGCGGTGTCCTCTAAGATGGCCCGCGCTTGGCCACCAAAGATGCTAGGCCCTGTCAGGGGCGTCCCAAGAAGACGCTCCCTGACTGCCGTAGCCAGACGCATATGGTCAATGACCATTTGCCTCCTGGACTTCGTCACTCGCGCTTGCACCCTTGCCAATGCGTCCATTGACAGCACCAAGCCGTCATTAACACACGAGAGCGCCACAGGTGGCACAGGGTGGCCTGCCCCCGCTTCAGCCCACACCGACTGAAGGAGACGATAAGAGTGATTGACAGCGCTCATCACTGCCCTCACACCCTCATCGCATAGGGCCAGGACTTCTTCCTGGTGTACCTGGGACTTATCCACTAGTGCCGGACCGGGGCCACCCGACCCGGCACTCTGGACTCCCAGTACCCATCGGTCATCCTCCGTGACCGACGGGACTACACCATACCTGTCGTATTCACCCCGCGGAATACGACATCTTGCCCGCACCTCCCTGGAGGCCGCAGGGAGCTGAGCCTTGGTCATTAGTTGTTTGCTATAAATAGCATCCAACAAATCTATGAACCGTGGATCCAGTCCCACTGACTGGATCCGGGCCGCGGGCAAAATCCCCGTCCTAATCGACGCAACCGACGGACGGGGCGCATCTTCATCGGCCGTGGCCGAAACCACAGACGGGTCAACCCTGGCTAGCCACGCCAGAGCATCTGACCAATCTACGTCCGATGAAGACACCCCCGCAAACACGTCACCCGTTGACGTGCTCACGGGTCTGCCAGCCACGGCCTCCCGGCAAGGAGCACGGCTGACACGCCAGGCACTCCGCTACCACACGGTTCCGCCGCCACCCCATGAAACACTCCGGTCCATGGGGTAGGTCTGCACGGAAAACCGTACGGACCCGTAACAGTCGCGGAACCATAGCCGGACACGGGCGCCAACGGCACCCCATGTCCGGCTGCCGGACCAGGCGAGATAGGTGAGTACCACGCCTGGCCCGGCACACCCATTCCCCTGACGGCTGGTGACAAACCAAGCCACGCGGAACCGGTGCAAGGTAACGGATTGGCCTCAGCCGCAGGCGGAGCCGCTGACCTGGCTACTGGACCACCCGGAGGTGGCCGCAGAGAGACAGAACCCGTCAGGGGGCCGTACGAGACGGCCCCCTCGGTAACCAGTCCAGAATCCTGTCCGAGGACAGGATCCGTACCAGGCATGGGGAGAAACTGCCCCCCAACCTTTGGTAGCAGGGATGACACCAGCGTGGGCAGAACGCTATGCAGAAAACCCTGCATAGCCGGACCAAACCACGCCGGCGGTGCCATCTCCGCCACCTCCAGCTGGGGACGTGGAGCACCACCACCGGCCGAACCGGGCGCTCCACGATTTCCTCTCGGACCGCCTGACCCCGCGTCAGACCCAGCCAAGTTCTTCTGGGCAAGGAACTTAACCATCATTTCGACGGACCACACTGCACAAACATTACACCTATGATCTATATTACACAGGGAACACCTAAAACAGACATGGTCCTTGAACATTACACGGACAAACTTATGGCAGTCGTCACATGATGGTGGGGCTGGCTTGGCCTATAAAATAAGCACAAACCTACAATAAACAAGCGGAACGAGACCCGGATGGAAGGCAGACAATTAATTTTCAAATATTTTGACTCATAAATTAACCGTAACCTCCCCGCACCCCACCCCGCCACGTTACAACAACGATCGCATTGATTATGACGACAAGTACGCGGCGGGCACAAACACACCCATAATAGATCCTCCAGGATGTGTAACGGCTCCAGGAATCATATCGCATAGCATTCAGGGTATATTTACTAATCAATATAAATTATACTCCTAACGAAAGCAGCACGATATGTGAAGAAAACAACAAAATGTATAACAAACTGCTGTCTCACACGGTAAAACCGCAGACCACACATCTACTCAAGAAATTTTGAAACCACCGATCATTGCAAACCGATCGTGATCGCACGTAAACTTGATCATTCTAAAGTTTCCGGTACCATTTTTAGTATGCAGCACCCAGAATAAGATGCGCGAATTAATGAAAAAAATGTTCTTCACATAAACATCCGAGCGACCGGGTGTGACGTCACCCGCTCGGATTCTACGGAGAACGACGTCAGCCGATATTCGTGTTAGAAATACCGTAGCAAACACCTATTTTCATATCTGCCGATCGCCTGTTGGGGGTTAAAGAAGGCGATCGTCTGGCATATATCGTTGTTAGCACACGTCCCAGATTCTATGGGGTCAGAAATTGGAACATGCGACACAACGAAATTTAGAGACCTAAGTCTTTTAACTATGGATAATAAAGAACAATACAACCTGGTTGTCTTGGGCGGTATTCTCCATAGTCCTTAGTTAATCCTTTCAGAACACACAAACTATCACCGATTAAAGACTTAGATTATTTAAAACACTAAAATCCCTAATGCAAAAAGCATGTATCGCTCTTGTTGCTATGCAAACAAGAATGAGCTCTATGGTAAACGGGTACTCGGCAGTTGGGAGCCGAGTACCCGGTTCCCAGGAGTCGGTAAAGCTTTCTAAGTCTATAATCCTAGAGCCGCTGTCAAGGCCAGCTGTATATCAGAAGTAACAGAATGGTGAGTATTGATCGAAGGAGAAACTCTAATGTGTTATAATACATACCATCATCTAGTTAGGTGAGACACTGTAATGTGGTATAATACATACCATCATCTAGATAGGTGAGACGCTGTAATGTGTTATAATACATACCATCGTCTAGATATGTGAGATGCTGTAATGTGTTATAATACATACCATCGCCTAGATATGTGAGATGCTGTAATGTGTTATAATACATACCATGATCTAGATAGATGAATGCTGTAATGTGTTATAATACATACCATGATCCAGATAGGTGAAACGCTGTAAAGTGATATAATACATACCATCTTCTAGATAGGTGAGACACTCTAATGTGTTAGAATACATACCATCTTCTAGATAGGTGAGACACTCTAATGTGTTATAATACATACCATCATCTAGATAGGTGAGACACTCTAATGTGTTATAATACATACCATCATCTAGATAGATGAGACGCTGTAATGTGGCATAATACATTATACATACCATCATCTAGATATGTGAGACGCTATAATGTGGTATAATACATACTATCATTACATATGAGAGACGCTGTAATGTGGTATAATACATACCATAGATATGAGAGATGCTATAATGTGTTATAATACATACCATCGTCTAGATAGGTGAGACGCTGTAATCTGGCATAATACTTACCATCATCTAGATATAAGAGACGCTGTAATGTGGTATAATACATACCATGATCTAGATAGGTGAGACACTGTAATGTGGTATAATACATACCATCGTCGAGATAGGTGAGACGCTGTAATGTGGTATAATACATACCATCATCTAGGTAGGTGAGATGCTATAGTGTGTTATAATACATACCATTGTCTAGATAGGTGAGACGCTGTAATGTGGTATAATACATAGCATCATCTAGATAGCTGAGACACTCTAATCTGTTACAATACATACCATCATCTAGATAGGTGAGACACTGTAATGTGGTATAATACATACCATCATCTAGACAGGTGAGACGCTGTAATGTGGTATAATACATACTATCGTCTAGATAGGTGAGACGCTATAATGTGTCATAATACATACCATCGTCTAGATAGGTGAGATGCTGTAATGTGGTATAATACATACCATGATCTAGATAGGTGAGACACTGTAATGTGGCATAATACATTACACATACCATCATCTAGAAAGGTGAGACGCCATAATGTGGTATAATACATACCATCATCTACATATGAGAGATACTGTAATGTGGTATAATACATACGATGATCTAGACAGGTGAGACGCTGTAATGTGGTATAATACATACCATCATCTAGCTAGGTGAGACACTGTAATGTGGTTTAATACATAGCATCATCTAGATAGCTGAGACACTCTAATCTGTTACAATACATACTATCATCTAGATAGGTGAGACACTGTAATGTGGTATAATACATACCACCATCTAGATAGGTGAGACGCTGTAATGTGGTATAATACATACCATCATCTAGCTAGGTGAGACACTGTAATGTGGTATAATACATACCATCATCTAGATAGGTGAGATGCTGCAATGTGGTATAATACATACCATCGTCTAGATAGGTGAGACGCTGTAATGTGGTGGGAATGCCAGTATTAAACTCAAGTAGACTTTTCAGTTGGCCGATTGTCATCTCAGGATAAACACGTTTCGTCTCGAATACCTCTCCAGTCGGGAATAGTTTGGTGTAAATTGTGAAGTAATTTTTGTCAGCCGGCGAGCCATGATGACGATTCCGAGGTCGAGTACTTTGTCTCATCCGCTTAATTCTGTGCTTTAGTCTGAGAAGAGGTAGGCAAGATTTGTTGTACATATATATATATATATATATATATATATATATATATATATATATGGATGATTTGTGATGTGTATATTTATCTCCACATTTTGAAAAAATGTTGGCGATATAATAATCATCTCAGTCTGTCCATCCATCTGTTACGCTATCTCCACCCAGACTGTTGGGTGGAATTCAATCAAATTTGGTGTGTGGGTTACCCATATGATTGCGCTTTGTAAGAAAACATTTAGATTAATGCTCCCCCCCACTGGGGGTCGGCATGGGTGGGGTCAAGGGTCAAATATCCTAACAAGAGTTTTAATGAAACTCAATATATGAGCCAGTTGTTGAAGGACAGTGTTATTTGGATAAAAATTTTCACAGATATGGCTCGGACACAAAAGTTTTGACAAATTTGAGCTTTTCAAGGGAGATAAATCTGGGGAATATTGACGGTTTTGTTGAAACAAAATAATAACACTTCGACTATTAATAATTTATTCCTGAGAAAGATTGTAAGCGTAAGTTGAAAACTTTCCAAGATATGCCACGGACACAAGCATTTTGACAAATTTTAGTCTTTCAAGGGAGATAATTCTGGCAAATATAGACAGATTTTGCCGAAACAAAATCATGACATCTTCTATCACTAATCTACTTCGTTGGAATAAGAATTGTGGGGGTAGGTTAAAAACCTTCCGAGATATGGCCGAAAATGAAAAGTTCTGACAAACATTAGTCTTTCAAGGGAGGTAACTTTGGTGATTAATGACACTTTGACGAAATTAAATCATGACATGTCGCCTATCCCTAAAGTATTCACTGAAAAGAATTTGCAAGCATAGGCTATCAACTTTCCAAGATATGGCCTGGACAAGAAATGGATTGCCGGACAGCTTTCAAGAGAGATAACTATGCTGATTAACAATGTATTTTTTTCTGAAATTAATTCATGACACGTCGTCTGCTAATCTATTCACTGAAACAAAGATTGTGAGCATACGTTAAAAACCTTCTGAGATATGGTGCTGACATGAAATGGATAGACAGATGGATGGGATAGGTCCGATGGATGGGTGGACACCATCACATAATTATATTATTATGAACACACTTTGTGTGTGCGCATAAAAACTGCCCATCATGCTATCTCCTCCCAAACCATTTGTGGAATTCAAACAAATATGGTATGTGGGTTAGTTACGCATATAATTGCGGATTACGTGACAACATTTATGTTTGGCTCTGCCCCCAGGGGGTGGGGAATGAGTCAAAAAGTGAAGAAATTGATTGTAATGCAACTCATCTGAAACCAGTAAACGGAATTCAACCAAATCTGGTAGGTGGATTGTCCATGAATTCCAACTTATGGTTTCAGAATTAGTCAGTTTCTTGACCTAAATTGACCCCTTCCCCACCCCCTAATTGATCGGTTGATTGATTGATAAATGTTGTCACCCAATCGAAAATTATATGGGTAACCCACATACCAAGTTTGTCTAAATTCCAGAGAACGGTTTCGAATGAAATCGTGTGATGGACCGTTTTATATTTGAAGTTTTGACCTCCAGGGTCCAAATACCCCACACACATCCAACCCCTCCCCCACCCCCAACTCCACCCCACCCCCAGGGGGTGGAGACAAATATATCGTCTTGCAAAGCGCAGTCATATGGGTAACCCACATACTAGACAGAGTATCCATCTCTACCAGCTAGCAAAAATGTGGAGATAATAAAATTACATGTAAGTTCTAATCAAAGATTCTAAACAAATTTTACATGAATAATAATAATATTTATTGCATCCAACCCATGATGGGCCATACAAAAATGAATCAACGCTTAACATATCTACATAGAGCAATACATTATATATATAAATATTGCATTTCAATATTCATATCTCATGATCTATGGTTAGCTTATAGTAATCTTACCATAGGATTGCACAGCGTGAAATTAACCCTTAGGATGAGAATTTCTTTATAAAATCAAACGAAACAGTGCTTTGAAAATGCTTGGTTTTTTAAATTTTACCAATCAATTTAACAGTTTAAAATGGAGGCTGACATTGTTTACATTCGTTTCTATGCGCGGAGATTCTAATGCGCGGAGATTTCCCGAAAGATTACCTCCCTTGTTTTGCACAAGTAAGGTCACCCAAAGATTATGAAAATGTTAACATCGTCGTTACGTAGAATTGCTATATATACGGTATTATACCCACACAATAACTAGTCCATATTCAATTGTATTTACTATATATCATTGTTTAATCAATTATTTGAACATGCAAAATTAGGAAAGTTACCAGTTTTCGTTATTCACCAATGTCTAACTCTTTCCCGGTCAGCCGACGGACAAGAAATAACACTACTCTTAGCTAACATAACTATCAGCTGTGGTGTCGGTCCACATAATTGATAAATGCTGAAAGAAGACCATGGGTAGTTAGACATATTAATTGACCAAATACATATTTTTTTACACACTCATGATACTGCGAGTGGTTGCCACAAAGTTTAAGACTATTCAAATATGGCGATTGAGGCAACACGTATCTCGGCCAGACTACAAAAAACGTTGGGTCACTAGCTATTAGTTCAGCAAATCAATGCAACATTTCCAACTACATACCTATCTCCACAGGTGGACATAGCAGTACACCGAGATGTAATATGGATATCAAAGTAAGCCAAGCACATAAAGATTACTCTCTAAACAAGACAAAGACCATCTCAAAAAAATCTACATGTGACAAGCCTCATATTTCCTATGAAATGCTACCTGGGAAAAACTTCTTTATCGAATGTAGCACTGCGGCATATGAGCTTGTTAAAAGTGAGTTTGTCACCAAGCGTAACAAAATCTCAGGCGACCCCCTCATCTAGTGTTACAGTAAATGTCACAGATAATCTAGACTAGCAGAACTCCGTCGTATATACTACATACCAGACTAAAAATAAGAGAAAGAATGGTTCCAAGGGCAAACTAATTAAGTGCACTGTCAACTTCTATAACTCCATGTCTAGTGTTATGGCGAATGGTAGTAGAGTTGACTATTTTGTTGAAGAGATTTTTTAGCCTATACGAGAGAAGCTAAAGTCGTATAATAGTAACCTTGAAATTATCAATAAGAACCTCAAACAAGCGATTCAGGACAGCCAATATACAACTACGGGTTCCAAAGATAACCTTCCCTTGAGCCCTCAACTCAGAACATTGAGGGGCGATTCTAGTATTAAACAGAAGAGCAATCATTCTGATCTTTCTAACACCGTAAATACAGAAGATGATATATGTCCAATATGTGGAGAAAAAGCAGAGATGGAAACCATTCAATGCGAGACTGGCTTCATTATGAATGTGTAGGACAAACTAAAGTGGACAAGATGCCTACTAGCTCCTATTTTAACTGTATATTATGCGTAAACAACTTGCTGTATTCAGACGACGCTTATAGCACCTCTACTCGAAATCAAGGGATTACCTATACACCAATAGACAGCAACTATGCGCCAAGCGAGCCTACTACTGGTATTGCGAATTCAAACACCGATTGTAGCATACTATTATCCGCCTCTAAGCCTGCTGTGCACCTCCTGCCTAACACAACTGTTGCGTCAAGTCAACCCAGTAACACGCAGGCATCGATCCTGTCTAGTACTAGTCTAAAATACCATGTACTTAGGGCAGATCCGGAGCAGGCCCCGGAAATAGGAACTACTATCCCACAAAACTCACATCAATTACCTTCAACAATTTTTACCTCTAACTCACTGCCTTCCCTGATCAACTCCACCAGCGAGCTTCCATCTCTGAATAGGTCCACTGAGCAATCCTCTTCCCTGGCTGACTGTAGAGAACCATCAATCAATAATACACGTAATACTAACCAACCTCCATCCGACTCCTCTAGGAAAAGGTTAACCGGAACTGGTGGTCGTAATACACGTGCAATAAGCAAATAGGATACTCTTCATGATCACTACATACAGATTAAATCCTATGCTGCATCCTTAGAACAAGACGTGAAGGACCAAGATCGCACCATCGGCATAGTACAGGCGACACGAGCAGCTCAACCTGTTAACACAACAGACCAAAATCCGAGCTCATTTACACAGACACTCTATGCCCATGTTGACCTACTAGGAAAACGCATGGATTTGATGTTTGATCATTTAAAGCTAATTACGGATCAGGTGCTAGACTCAGTCCACAAATCACAGTCAACATGCCAAGGCATGGACAACCATATTCAGACCATTGTATGAATCCTACTAGGATGCCCATGCATGCTAACAGCAGACCTGAACAAATGTCATCTAATGGACCAGTTCATACGACTGCTGCCATACAACCACCAATGTACAATTTTGCCCATGTGACGTGTGGCTCTAACAATCAGCAACCTCATCTTGTACGACCACCAATACCAGCGCAAGTAAAGCCTAACTGGATTAACATAGCCATCCCTCCTAAGTGGGTTAATACAGCCATTCCTCCTCCAGCAGGTTTTGATAGGCAATACGCGAATCCAATCTCCCGCCATATATCGACTTCACAAGGCTCGAGCAGGCAGCAAGGTTCCAAAGGATACAGTCTGATCCTATTGTCATACAACCACAGATAGCTATGCAGATAAATGGTTCCACCCGGAGACCACAGTCTACTAATTTCAACCGAGGAAACAGTTATAGACCAATGACACCACCTCAAGCTCCTAAGCAAGCGCAAATATCAGGGCACTCTGGATTATTTCATCAAACACTGTCTAAATATACCAGCAGTCATAAGCAAACAGGTGTACAGCATACCGCTAGCTTACAGATTAGACACAGCTTGCCCCATCGCACAATGACTACTTCATTCACAGCCAACACTCTCAAGAAGGATAAATCTGTTTCCGAAAGCGTATGTATGACTAAGACCCAGGCATCTATACTAGCTTCACCCGTTGTAGTCAATGTAAACGACGCAACCGATAGTGATACCCTACGTACCTTGACTGCGCAACCGCATACACCTCTACCTTGCTTAGAAGTAGAAGAGAGTAAAATATCACCATTACTAGAGATTGATACCATAAGTACCTCAACTGCGGAATTGTGCATACTTGTAGCTGATTTAAAAATTAAGCAGGGTGAACACCCACTACTGTTATAGGCCCAGATTAGTAATGCGCTGGACAAGCTAGGCACATCTGAACAGGGTAGCCAATCTACAGATTTGAGGTTTTTTCAACAGGCCCCTCAAACCATTCGCGAGTCCTGTCAAATAAATGTCAAGAGAGATCACCTTAGAATTATATCATTTAATGTAGAGGGTATATGGGGCAATGCTCCATATCTTAAAGAGATACTTAATACGGACATAATCTGCCTGCAAGAACATTGGTTGTGAGATTTTGAGAAGCATAATATCCAAAATTATCTTCCTGACTTCTACTACAGTTGCAGGTCTGTAGACTCAGAGATGCCCACCTGCAAATTCCAACGCTGCCATAGGCATGGCGGCGTTGTCATTGCATGGTGGAAGGAGATTAATGGCCATATAAAGCCGTTACATGATGGGAATGAAAGAATTATCTGTATAGAGAAACAATCCAAAAATAAACCAAGCTGTCTAATTAACACATATATGCCTACAGCTGGGTACAAAGACTCAACCCTGAATTACTCGGAAAGTCTGGATATCTTGTACGGAATCTTTGAAAAGTACCAAATCTCCCATGCAATTGTATGTTCTGGAGACATGAATGCTACATTATTACCTAGGAACAATAAGTCTGATAAACTACTACGCCAGTTTCTAAATGAAAATTGTTTCGACAAATCCCAGTATATGTCAGACCTACCTACGTACATTCATAGGAAGAACTCGTCACAGATCGACTATTTCTTTGTTAAACACATAAAGCTACTGAGTTTCTCTGTAGGCCAAATTGTATGCATAAATACTTCATGTCACATCCCCATAGTTTGCACCATAGGCTGTGAAATGGACACACCATCTTAAATAAAGCCCCGGGTTGTCCCAATGCATAAACTAATGTGGTCTCAGGTCGATAGAGCCGCATATCAAGATACCCTCACACAATCTTTAAGGAAGTTTAACTTACCTGATCCTACAGCACCAGTGGACATTGATAGGGCTGTAAAATCCTTACAGTCTGTATTAAAGGAAGCAGCAGCCGCTGTAGTCCCTGCCGAGCAGATAAAATTATCTGGACCAAAGTGGAAAGCATCCCCAAAAGTTCTTGACCAAGGGAAACCTGCTGTATATTGAGTGGATGTTGTGTGGTAAACCTGGACCTGAACATCCACTATCAGTAGAGCATTTAATGCTGAAGAGAACTACATTCACAGCAGCGCTCTGAGGTGGCGGCAGAGAGAAGAGTACTGTATAATGATACAGATAGTATGCGTGAACATAGCTCTGATATGTTCTACAGATTGATCAGCTGATCCAAAGCTGGACAAAACTGTACAGATTCGCTTGTCATTGGACGAGAAGTAGTTACAGATCCGGAACAGCAGGGTCATAGGTTAGCAGCTTACTATGAAATCTTGCTGTGCCTGCTAACCACTCACAATTTGACTCTGACTATAAAGCGCGCATTGCGACAGATCTGCAACTAATACAAAGTTTATATGAGACAAACACAGACATATGCCCAATCATTAGTACTGATGAAGTATCTACAACCATTGGTAAACTCCATATGCGAAAATCATTAGACGTATAGTCTTGCTGCTGAACACTTTGTCTATGCTGGACAGTCTGTAATACCAATCTTAATGCAGCTGCTTAACTTCATTCTAGAAAATAAATGTATCCCAGAAACCTTCAAAACGGCTGTAATTACCCCCATCCATAAAAAGGGGAAAGCTGCAACAAATCCAAATAATTATCAGGGAATCACAGTAACCATTGGTAAAATCTTTGAGCACATCCTCCTCAATATAATTGAACATAGCTTGCCAAAAGACCAGTCTTCCCTCCAGCATGGATTCACCAGGGGTCCTTCCCCACTGATGGCAGGGCTAATTATCTCACAGACATGTTTGGAGCATACAGAGAGAAAATACCCACCTTACATGGCTTTTCTCGATACGCAGAAGGCATTCGATGTAGTTGACCATGACTCATTAAAGTATCAACTATTTGACCAAGCCTTAACATGCATTATTTACATGCCATCGAGCTACTCTATACTGACCTGACATCAAAAGTTAAATGGAAAGGCCTCCTTAGCGACACATTTTCCATTAAGCAAAGAGTGAGACAAGGAGGCATCTTGTCAACAGGTCTATACAAAACGTATATTAATAACCTATTAATACAACTGGAAGCTGTGCAAGCTGGATCTTACATTGGAGCACAGTACACAGGTTGTCCAACTGTGGCAGATGACCTCACTTTAATCAGCAAGTCAGATTTAGAGATGCAGCTTATGTTAGATCTGACATATCGCTATTCTACTCAGGAGAGATACATTATACATCCAGAGAAGTCTTCTATTGTATATAACACCCTACCAAAAAGACACTCTGTAATGCTGTCAGATTGGAAGTTGGGAGATCGTGAGCTTTCTGTATCATCTCGGGCTACCCACTTGGGCCTCATTGGTGCAACAAAGGGAGAGGTTAAGCTAAATATAGAAGAGCGAATATCATGTGCAAGGCGAACGTTTTACAGCCTTACCGGAATCGGCCTGCACGGGTCTAATGGCTTATCGGCAAAAATCTGCTTTAGCATTCTAACAACATATGTTATACCATATCTAATCTATGGACAAGATATTTACTCTTCAAAAACAGCATGTGAGCCAGCTGGAAACCTTTCATCTCAGTATGCTTTGGAAGGTTCAGTCATTGCCCACTAGAACGGCTAAGTGCATTATCTACTTATTGCTTGGTGTTAGACCAATCCTCGCCAAACTACATAGTAGGCAGCTGTCACTACTGGGCAGCATATTGAGAAGCAACAACAAAGCGCTAACCAACATTATGATAAGACAGCTGATAATGAAGGAAGATGATTCTAACAGCTGGTTCATTAAAATCAAACATCGTCTTCAAAAATATGATCTCCCAAACATCGATAAACTGATAACTGCTGTGCCAATAAAGGAGAACTGGAAGTCTATTGTCAAAGCAGCAATCAATACATTCTGGACTCAACCACTATTGAGCGACTGCGAGTACAAAAGCACTCTAGCCTACTGTAATACTGGTGATCTATCAATTGGCCGTCAACATTTATCTTTCTCCTTCGATCAATACTCACCATTCTGTTACTTCTGATATACAGCTGGCCCTGACAGCGGCTCTAGGATTATAGACTTAGAAAGCTTTACCGACTCCTGGGAACCGGGTACCCGGCTCCCCACTGCCGAGTACCCGTTTACCATAGAGCTCATTCTTGTTTGCATAGCAACAAGTGCAATACATGCTTTTCGCATTAGGGATTTTAGTGTTTTTTAAAAAAGATTCTAAGTCTTTAATCGGTGATAGTTTGTGCGCTAAAGGAATAACTAAGGACTATGGAGAATACCGCCCAAGATAACCAGGTTGTATTGTTCTTTATATCCATAGTTAAAAGACTTAGGTCTCTAAATTTCGTTGTGTCGCATGTTCCAATTTCTAACCCCATAGAATCTGGGACGTGTGCTAGCAACGATATATGCCAGACGATCGCCTTCTTTAAACCCCAACAGGCGATCGGCAGATATGAAAATAGGTGTTTGCTACGGTATTTCTAACACGAATATCGGCTGACGTCGTTCTCCGTAGAATCCGAGCGGGTGACGTCACACCCGGTCGCTCGGATGTTTATGTGAAGAAAAATTTTTTCATTAATTCGCGCATCTTGTTCTGGGTGCTGCGTACTAAAAAATGGTACCGGAAACTTTAGAATGATCAAGTTTTTCGTGTGATCACGATCGGTTTGCAATGATCGGTGGTTTCAAAATTCTTGAGTAGATGCGTGGTCTGCGGTTTTACCGTGTGAGACAGCAGTTGTTATACATTTTGTTGTTTTCTTCACATATCGTGCTGCGTTCGTTAGGAGTATAATTTATATTGATTAGTAAATATACCCTGAATGCTATGCGATATGATTCCTGGAGCCGTTACACATCCTGTAGGATCTATTATGGGTGTGTTGTGCCCGCCGCGTTCTTGTCGTCATAATCAATGCGATCGTTGTTGTAACGTGGCGGGGTGGGGTGCGGGAGGTTACGGTTAATTTATGAGTCAAAATATTTGAAAATTAATTGTCTGCCTTCCATCCGTGTCTCGTTCCGCTTGTTTATTGTAGGTTTGTGCTTATTTTATAGGCCAAGCCAGCCCCGCCATCATGTGACGACTGCCATAAGTTTGTCCGTGTAATGTTCAAGGACCATGTCTGTTTTAGGTGTGCCCTGTGTAATATAGATCATAGGTGTAATGTTTGTGCAGTGTGGTCCGTCGAAACGATGGTTAAGTTCCTTGCCCAGAAGGACTTGGCTGGGTCTGACGCGGGGTCAGGCGGTCCGAGAGGAAATCGTGGAGCGCCCGGTTCGGCCGGTGGGGGTGCTCCACGTCCCCAGCTGGAGGTGGCGGAGATGGCACCGCCGGCGTGGTTTGGTCCGGCTATGCAGGGTTTTCTGCATAGCGTTCTGCCCACGCTGGTGTCGTCCCTGCTACCAAAGGTTGGGGGGCAGTTTCTCCCCATGCCTGGTACGGATCCTGTCTTCGGACAGGATTCTGGACTGGTTACCGAGGGGGCCGTCTCGTACGGCCCCCTGGCGGGTCCGTCTGGCTTCGGCCAGACGGGTTCTGTCTCTCTGCGGCCACCTCCGGGTGGTCCAGTAGCGGTGGCCGGTCCGTCAGGTGTGGGAGCCGTCCGCCAGGACGGCTCCACGGTTTATTCGTCTAGTGACGGCTCTTCGGAGTCTGAAGACGATGAGGCCGAGGAGGAGAGGTTGCTGCGGCCCGTGAAGCCGCAGGTGGAGAATATGGAGGTTGATTCCGTCCTGGACGGAACCGGCCTCCATTTGTCTGGTTTGGCGCAAGCCAGGTCAGCGGCTCCGCCTGCAGCTGAGGCCAATCCGTTACCGTGCACCGGTTCCGCGCGGCTTGGTTTGTCACCAGCCGTCAGGGGAACCGGTGTGCCGGGCCAGGCGTGGTACTCACCTATCTCGCCTGGTCCGGCAGCCGGACATGGGGTGCCGTTGGCGCCCGTGGCCGGCTATGGTTCCGCGACGGTTACGGGTCCGTACGGTTTTCCGTGCGGACCTACCCCATGGACCGGAGTGTTTCATGGGGTGGCGGCGGAACCATGTGGTAGCGGAGTGCCTGGCGTGTCAGCCGTGGCTCCTGGCCGGGAGGCCATGGCTGGCAGACCCGTAAACATGTCAACGGGTGACGTGTTTGCGGGAGTATCTTCTTCGGAGTTAGACTGGTCTGATGCTCTGGCGTGGCTAGCCAGAGTTGACCCGTCTGTGGTTTCGGCCACGGCCGATGAAGATGCACCCCGTCCGTCGGTTGCGTCGATTAGGACGGGGATTTTGCCCGCGGCCCGGATCCAGTCAGTGGGACTGGATCCACGGTTCATTGATTTGTTGGATGCTATTTATAGCAAACAACTAATGACCAAGGGTCAGCTCCCTGCGGCCTCCAGGGAGGTGCGGGCAAGGTGCCGTATTCCGCGGGGTGAATACGACAGGTATGGTGTAGTCCCGTCGGTCACGGAGGATGACCGATGGGTACTGGGCGTCCAAAGTGCCGGTTCGGGTGGTCCCGGTCCGGCACTAGTGGATAAGGCCCAGGTACACCAGGAAGAAGTCCTGGCCCTATGCGATGAGGGTGTGAGGGCAGCCATGAGCGCTGTCAATCACTCCTATCGTCTACTTCAGTCGGTGTGGGCTGAAGCGGGGGCAGGCCACCCTGTGCCACCTGTGGCGCTATCGTGCGTTAATGACGGCTTGGTGCTGTCAATGGACGCATTGGCAAGGGTGCAAGCGCGTGTGACGAAGTCCAGGAGGCAAATGGTCATTGACCATATGCGTCCGGCTACGGCAGTCAAGGAGCGTCTTCTTGGGACGCCCCTGACAGGGCCTAGCATCTTTGGTGGCCAAGCGCGGGCCATCTTAGAGGACACCGCCAGTATTGCGCAGAATCGGTTAGCGGTAAATCTACAGCTAGAGCTAGTGCGGCAAGCGCACGCACTAGGGGCTGTGGGTAAGCCGCTAACAGTACAGCCTTCAAAGAAACAGAAAAAGCATAAGGGCAAGGCGAAAGCCAGGCCTATTGCGACGTCTGTTTCGGCTGGGTTTTCGGAGCCGCCGCCGGCGAAGAAACCCAGGAAGGCTGTAGAGGCGCCTACCCTCCCCAATGTTGCTCCGGACCGCCCTAGAGGTGGTAAGGGGAAGGGTAAGGGTAAGGCCTCAAAGGGCGGACAGAAGGGGCCGAAGCGTACCTGAGGGTACGCAAGCTCCCTTCATATCCGCCTGGACCGCACCTGTGCGACAGGAACAGCGGTGCCAGTTATACCCGTCGTGCCTAGAACGAAATGGTTCTCACTCTCTCTCGTTAAGAAAGGGGGGGGGGGCGGACTGCGAGCCGGACAACCCCGTTAGACGTCGAGGCGTCTATGGTGGGTGGAAGGCTCATGCGTTTCGTCGAGGCTTGGCGAGGTGTGACGTCAGACAGTCTGGTCCTGGGATGGTTATCCCAGGGTTACATGCCGGAGTGGTGGGACTTTCCGCCACAAAATCTGTCTTTGGCACCAGTCTGGACACCCGTACCAAGGGAGCCAGACAAGTTAGAAGCCGTTCAAAAGGAAGTGTCGGGTTTGCTTCTGAAGGGAGCAATAAAACCAGCAAACCGGAACACTCCAGGCTTCTATTCAAACATGTTCCTTGTCCCCAAGAGCACGGGGGGATGGAGACCCATACTCAATCTCAGGCCATTAAATTGGTTTATCCATACGCCTCGGTTCCAGATGGAAACACCGAGGTCGGTAATGGCGGGATTGAGGAAAGGAATGTGGTGTGTATCGATCGATCTGAAAGATGCATATTTCCACATTCCGATCAATCGGAGTTGGCACAGGTTTCTGAGATTTGCGTTTCAGAATCAAGTATGGGAGTTTACAGTTCTCCCGTTTGGCCTGTCGACAGCTCCGAGGGTTTTCACAAGAGTGGTCCTTGCGGTGACAGCGTTTCTCAGAAAAGAGAACGTGGCGCTACACACCTACATAGACGACTGGCTGCTCAAGGCAGACTCGGCAGCCAGGTTGAACGTGGATACTGCTCTGACTCTGAAGTTACTTTCAGATCTAGGCTGGTTAGTCAACGAGGAGAAATCCGAGTTGACACCCACTCAACATTTCGTTTATTTGGGGATGCGATTCGACCTCGAGGAGGGCAGGGTTTACCCGTCAGAGCCCAGAGTGGTGTCTCTGTTAGCCATCCTCGGGAGTTTTCGAGTGGGAAACCACATTCAGGCGAGGCGGTTCCTTCAGATGCTGGGCATGATGGTCTCCATGGAGCAGGTTATCCCGTACGCTGCTCTAATGCGAAGACCTATCCAGTTGTATCTGATGTCTCTGTGGAAACAGAGAACAGAACCCCTGTCAAAACTGGTGCCAGTTTTGGAGCCGATAATATCGCATCTTCTATGGTGGAAACAGCGTCAGAATCTCCTAATAGGGGTTTCGCTGCACCTACCCCACCCCCAGCTGTCCGTTTACACGGATGCATCGCTGGAAGGGTGGGGTGCCTGCCTGGGAGAACACCAGGTCTCGGGCACATGGACTCTCCCGGAGAGTCAGCTGCATATCAATCTGTTGGAAATGATGGCAGTGGAACTGGCGTTGGAAGAATTCCTTCCGATGATCAGGGGCAAGGTGATATTGATACGGTCGGACAATTCGACAGTAGTATCATATATAAATCGCCAAGGAGGGACCAGGTCGCCCACCCTGTGCATCAGGGTGTGGCACTTGATTCAATGGTGCAGGAATTACTCGGTTGTTTTGAAAGCAGCTCATATTCCTGGCCGATTGAACATTCTGGCGGATGCTTTGTCTCGCAGACAGAGAATCCTGCCAACAGAATGGTCCCTCAACCCTCCAGTTCTACGACGGATCTTCGAGCATTGGGGCAAACCCAACGTGGACTTGTTCGCCACAAAGGAAAATGCTCAAATCATGACATATGTCTCGCCGATTCCAGATCCAAATGCCGTCGATACAGACGCTCTGGCGATAAGCTGGAGAGGGATGCACGCTTACGCGTATCCACCCACCATTCTTCTACCGAAGGTATTGGTGAAGGTCAGGGAGGAACCGTGTCTGGTCCTGCTAATAGCGCCGTATTGGCCGAGCAGGGCGTGGTTCACGGATCTTCTAGATCTGCTGGTGGAAAATCCTGTGCAGTTGCCCGAGATTCCGAACATAATCTCCCAGGCCAAGGGACGCTTCCTACACGAGCGTCCCGAAATGTTCAAATTGACTGCGTGGATGTTGTCAAACAACGTTCCACGTCGGAAGGCTTTTCTCGACAGGCTGCTGATTTCATCGCGGCTGCGAGAAGGAGGTCAACCTTCAAGTCATATAACAACAAGGTTAACAGATTTGCAGACTGGTGTGAAGAAAAGGGTATTGATACCTTTCAATCCACTATTCAGCAAATAGCAGACTTTCTCTGTGAGCTGTTCTTTACAGGACTAGCTCCCGTCACAATTGCTGGATACAAGTCAGCTTTGGCATCAGTTATCCCTTGTCTAGCCAACAGGGATAGTCCAGAGGTGGCCCAGTTAAACGTGATGTTGAAGGGAATGAGCAATCTCCGCCCGAGACAACCGGTAGTCATTCCAGCCTGGAGTCTATCTTTAGTGCTTAATGTACTGGCCAAGCACCCATTCGAACCGTTGCGTTCGGCTAGTCTAAAGCATTTGACTCTAAAGGCGGTCTTTCTATTGGCAGCTTCCTCAGCTAGAAGGCGCAGTGAGATCCATGCGCTTTCGGCAGAGAGGAACCGATTTATTGTTTCTGGAGAAGGTCTGCGTCTTCTGCCAAGAGCAGAATTTATGTCAAAGAACCAATCTTTGAGATATCCCGGCAAACCGATCATTATACCGAAGTTAACCAGGTTTGATCGTGATGCCAGTGTCTGGTGCCCGGTCCGTGCTTTGACTAAGTACAAGAAACGGACTGACTCGTTACGGTCGAACGATAGACATCTGTGGATCTGCCATAAAAAGCCTTATGGCGCCGCATCCATGGATACTATCTCTCGTTGGGTGGTCGAATGCATTCAAACTACTCATGAGATGGCGACTGGGCACCAGGTGCAGGGCGTAAGGGCACACGATGTTAGAGGAATAGCCGCCTCGACCGCCCTTTACAATGGTGTTCCGTTAGAGGACATCATGGCCGTTGCACAATGGCACTGTGAGTCCTCATTTACGGATTACTATATGAGGGATGTGTCAGACTCAGCCAATCCACTCGCTTTAGCTGTTTTGAAACGATAGTTAGTGACCACACTGCTTTTCCCCTTTTTTCACTTTGGTAAGAAAAGAACCTAAAGCAGGCATGGTCAAGCGAGAGGATGTCAACCAGATTGTGTCACTGATGGCCGAACCGGTGAATGGTTGTAGGCGGTACGTCTGAAGTCCTGTTATCATAAGGTAATTCAACAAGTGAGAGTTTTTTGTATTATGTATATGTATCATGTTCATTCATCTTATATATTCATGCTCATTCCAGGCTAATACAAGCGATATGCAGGGAGTAGTTAACCCTCTTGGCATATTGGTGTTTCAGGCGAGATACATGTTCGTTAGTTCTCTCCCTTTTCTTAGGAGGAAAAAGGGGGGGGGGCTGTGACGCGAATGTGATTCGGTTCCGTGAACTTGACGGTCCTTTTAGGTCTCCGTTAGTCAAGTTTGAAGTCTAAAATCTTTCTCCAAGGGGCAAAATTAGCATGTATGGCTTGCCCCTTCCCACCAGGTGACTGATCAAATCTGGTGTATATCAGAAGTAACAGAATGGTGAGTATTGATCGAAGGAGAATGCAGGAAATGTCAATTTCCCTTTCTCCGAGATCTAACAATACTCACCATTCTGTTACGGACCCAGCCTCCCAGCCCCACGGAGGCAAGCCATAGTTTTCTCTTGTTTGGTGGCTATGCAAACAATATGAGCTCTATGGTAAACGGGTACTCGGCAGTGGGGAGCCGGGTACCCGGTTCCCAGGAGTCGGTAAAGCTTTCTAAGTCTATAATCCTAGAGCCGCTGTCAGGGCCAGCTGTATATCAGAAGTAACAGAATGGTGAGTATTGTTAGATCTCGGAGAAAGGGAAATTGACATTTCCTGCAGTTAGTAGCACTGACCACAATGTCAAAGATGTAAAGAGGGCAGCCATTAAAGCTCGCTTCTTAACTGGAACATATATTATATAGTCAAAGCTAAGCAGATTTAATCAAAACAAAGTCGATCCAACCTATCTTTTATGTCAGATTGCAAGCGAAGACTATACCCACATCCTTATCCAATGTGGTGTTCTGCATAACTATAGGAAACACAGTTTACAAGGTATAAAAGCTGTAGTGACCGAATGCTGTGGTTCCCATCACTGGGACATCTTTAGTAGCGACCTTATCCTACTTACTCAACTTATTATAGACTGTACTGCATTGCCCATCTGTGGGATACTACTGTATAATTCTGACCTTTTATATAATGTTGAACTACTCAGCAGACAACTCTGTTATAACATACATTGCGGCAGAGTTCATATTCTCAACACCATATCACGATTATTAGCCTATGCCTATAATGGTTCTCACAATAGATTTAGCAATGCATAGCCTGCGGGTGTTGTGTTGAATTACTCTGGCCGTTCCACACATCCCCTAGGTGCTTGGGATGCCTGGTCCGAGGGAACATATGACATCGCGTGTGTTTCACCTAGGGTTTTTCTTGGCACTACCCGATGTAGCAGATGAAATTGACGATCTTATTTTTAGTACCAGTATAAACTTGTGATAAATCAACCAGCTAATACTGGATTTATTTTTGGACATCTAAACCCTTTAGTGTTGTGTTAAAATCGATTAACCCCTTAGCGCTTTTATTCTACCAAAGCATCAAATAGTACGTTTGTACTTTATTTTAACTCAAATATGTTTTAAACTTATGATAAATTCTTAGATATTAATGCGTCTTAATGTTAGAATTTTATATTGCTCTTGTTCAACCACTCTACCTAGTTTGGTTTGTTGTTTTATTCTGTACTGCTCTTGTCCAGCTACTCTACCTAGTTTTAGGGTGTTGTTTTATTCTGTACTTGTTTATTTAATTTTCCCTTGTTTATTACTTGCTTTTATTCTATTTTCGTCTGGTTATTATCTGATTTTAACTATTACCACTACGGTGGGTGCTCCTATCAAGAGGAGGATTATGCGAACATAACATAACATAACAATGCCTAATTTCGTGAGTTAATTTTCAATGTTGCTACTTACACGAACTTACACGAATCCTCTACTGACCGCAAGCATCAAGAAGCCTCTAACGTCAGGAATTGGCTGCATATATTTATGGTTCATTTTAGTGTTTTTACGTTGTTATTAATAATTATACATTGGCTATGTTATAATGATTCTGGAGTATAAATATTACAGATGGGTTCACAATCATAGTTATAGCGCAATGGATGGCTTTCCCATAGCTTGTCTAGTCTATATTTGAAGGAATTCACTGAGGGGGCACTGATAACGGATTCAGGTAGCTTATTCCATTGTAATAATGCTTAAAGACAACTACATTCGTGAAGTGCATCGTCAACTCAGTTATCCTAAACATTACCAAAAATTAGATGAACCTCTGTGGCAAAATAACTGCGACAATTTTAATAAAATTGTCTAAAATAGGGTTGATAACAAGAGTTTAACGCAGAAACAGTTCAAATACCTCGTTGCGAAACGAGACTCAAAACCACGTACATTTTATTTGTTACCTGAAATTCATAAATCTCTTGATTCCTGGTCAGATCCTATGATACCACCAGGACGACCTATAATATCGGATTGCGTTTCTGAATCCTATATGATCAGTGAAATCATTGATTATCACCTACTGTACAACCAATTGCGAATAGACATTTCGGCTTCTTGAAAAACACTGAAGACTCTATCGCAGGTCTCTGAGATCTCGATACCGCCAAATTAAATTTTGATTACGCTCAACATCAATACTATGTACACGAACATTGACATCGAAAAAGGTCTGAATTCTGTCCGTAAAGCATTTGAAAAATACCCCAATAGCAACAGGCCCACTGGCGAAATATTAGCTCTATTAGAGCTTAGCTTATGATCATGTCGATAGTCACTTACAGGACTGGCGGTATGATCAGCGAACGAAAAGAAGAAGAAAGAAGAAGAGCTTAGCTTAAAGGGCAATGATTTTGAATTCGTGGGTGAAACATACCAACAAATTTGTGGCTGCGCAATGGGTAAGAGTTTCAGCCCAAGTTTTGCTAGCAGCTATGTAGCAGAGTGGGAGGAGGATGCGCTTAGCAAATGTCCGAAACAGCCGCTCTTTTACCGCAGGCACCTCGATGATATTTTCATTATTTGAAAATTATGCCAAAAGCAATATGTTGGTGAAACCAAATGCCCTTTAAGATGGCGAGCAACTAGACACCTTTGCGATATTAGACATGAAAAAGATCCTGGTTATTCAGTCGCTCGGGACTTCGAAATTATACCTAACACGTTTATGTTGGACACTATCAAAGACTTTCTTGGAATCATATACACAATTAAATGGGTTGCAGTCATCAAACATTTTTGTCCATTCTTCCATAAGCAGTAACAGGTAGCACAAGATCTTCCACTTCGAAACCGTGTTGCTCGTCGCAAAATAGGTAATTTTTGTCCATGTGCGTCTAAACAAAATTTACATGAATGTATAAGTTTGTAAATTAAGCTTGCATTTCAATTCATATCTCATGATCTATGGTTAACTTATAGTAATCGTACCATAGGAGTGCACTATCTGGTTGCGTATGATGGTTTCCATTATCTTGCAAGCGATAACCATCAGACTTACTGGTCTGTAGTTACTGAGTGACTCACATGCTCCTTTCTTGAATAATGGCACTCCATTTGCTTGCAGCCATCTGTCTGGTAACCTACCTGTCTCAATAGAGTTCTTAAAAATTATCAGGTGTTGGGTAACAATCTCCGCTTTAACCTCCACCTACACCTTTGAGTGCAGATCATCAGGACTGGCTGATTTGTTTGGTAAAGTCTGTTTATAATCTTTAAAATACTGTCCTCTGTGAGCTCTACTTCACTAATTTCATCTTTATACGGTCTGTCACGTAGCGTCGGGATGCCAGTCTTCTGTTCTTTCTCGCGTGAAAACTGAACTAAAAATCTATTCAGCGTTGCTGCCTTCTCTTGAATCCGAAACTGCTCTTTCTCTATTCTCTGTCACTAACTCAGAAACTCCAGATCTTGCATTCAATTTGGATTTTTTGTGTACTTCCTGAAATTTTTAGGATTCTGCTGAAACTCTCTTGCTATCTTATTTTCAAAAAACGATTTAGCCTCTCGTACTGCTCGGGTTGTTGCGTTCCTTGCTTTAACATATACCTCATAATCATCTTGCAAACCCGACTTTCGGTAATGGTTCCAGGTTTTATGCTTGTTTTGGATAACTCTTGCTGTATCTCTGTTCATCCATTGAGGCTTAGAGCGCTTGGATATTTTGGATAGGGGAATGTCGTCATGTATTGCTAATTTCATCTCCTGTTAGGTTTCCCACTGCTCATTCACATCTTTGTCGTTCAGCTGTTCTATCCAATTAATTTCACGCATAGCTCGTCTGATGGCCTCATAATCTCCACTAGTAATTATATCTAGGGATGCTTCTTGCAGGTTTGTGATATACATGTATGTCGAAAATCAGTGTTGCATGGTCGCTTTTTCCAAATGGTGCATCATATATCAGATTTTGAACCAATTCCTCATTCTGGGTTAGTATTAGGTCTAATATACTGGGTTTGTTTGTTACTCTAAATCTGGTTGGAGTATTTACATGCTGGATTAAGAAACAATCATTTAGAGTGCTTATAAAGTTCTGAGTGGCTATATCACCCGCTATCTATAGTCATGTTTATTTTCCAGTCAATGTCTCTGTAGTTAAAGTCGCCAAGAACTACCATATGTGAATATCTCACTTCTACTACTTGTCTGATTTGCTCATTTACCCTCTCATTGTTTTCATGGGAGCTAGATGGACTCCTGTATATACATCCTATTAGCAATTTCTCCTGTCTATTCAACATAATGGTTGCCCATACTGATTCTTCTAAGTCCTGATTACCTACTGACAACTGTGCTGATGGAATTATTTCGTGTATATATAATGCAACTCCTCTTGTGTTATACTCACCGTCAGGGTTGGAAAAAATCATAATTTTTTTGAAAAAAAATAGATTTCCATTTAATCAGTTTTTTTCGATTTTTATAATTTTTTTACTAGAACTATAACAAAATCATTGATTTTTTTTACATGCACGCATGTTTGGAACTAAATAGAATATAATCACTCTAAACAATGTTGACCTTATTTATACTATTAAAATGTATTATAACAATAGGCATCCCAGAATTTGTTCTTGTACACTACCGTAACCATGTTTTGTCTACACTTGATCGACTACATTTTATCCATCTTAATATGTTGTGGATAAAATTTGTATAAGGCTGTATAACTCAGGAGTCTGGACATGGTATGAAATATTTTGAATACAATTTAACTGAATGTAGTCAGCAATAACTGTCGGTCAAATTTGTTTGAAAATATTCAGCTGGTCTAGAGTTATTGTCTAGTGGCTGGCAGCAGTCAAAGTCAAGTCAGTAAAAAATAATATCCACAGAACTGTTATAAATAGTATTGGGCTGTGCTGTGTTTACGCAGCAAATAACAACTAAGGAGTTTCCACTAACTGTACTGATAGAAGTAAAGCTTCTTAGTTCTTATAATAGCATAATATTGTATAATCAGGACTATTAACTATCTGAAACAATAGCTACAATAACTTTTAACAAATCAAAAAAAATCTTTGGAAATTTTATAGTGCAAATGAGATGAGTTGAGGAGGAAAAAATCGAAAAAATAAAAAAAGGTGATTTTTTTTCAGCTTGATTTAATTGTTGATTTAATCGATTTGATTAAATCAAAACAACCCTGCTCATCGTTATATAATACATACCCTGGTATACTAAGTTCAGTCTCCATTATTTCCTGTACTGATCGAGACATAGGTATCACTTTTCTGGCGGCGTAAACATTTAAGTTAAGTTTATATCTCAGCAATGCCTGATCCAATTGGAACCAAACTTGGGTGCATGGTAATATACATCAAAAGGAAGCAGCCCGCCGATAAAAAGGCCATGAGGTCAAGGTTACAGGGGTCAAAGGTTACATTATAATCTTTGGTAATATTTTACGTTACGTTTTTGCGTTAAACAAAAGTTATTATCTTATGTCTCAACAATGCCTGATCCAATTGGAACCAAACTTGGGTACATGATGATTTACATTTAACGGAAGCAGTTTGCTGATGCAGACATCATGAGGGCACGGTTATGGGGTCAAAGGTCACGGTATAATCTTTGTTAATATTTTACGTTAAGTTTTTGCATTAAACAAAAGTTATTGCCTTATATCTCAACAATGCCTGATTCAGTTGGAACCAAACTCGGGTACATGGTGATATACATTGAATGGAAGCAGGCCACTGATAAAGCGGTCATGACGTCAAGGTCATGGGGTCAAAGGTCACAGTATAATCTTTGTTAATATTTTACGTTAAGTTTTTGCGCTAAACAAAAGTTATTGTTTGATATCTCAGCAAAGCCTGATCCAATTGGATACACGGTTACCTATAATGATAGGATGCAACATGATGATGTTGGGGTCAGAAGATCAAAGGTCAATATCACTGTGACCTTGATACAGAACTCTGCTTTTTCAACATTAAGTTTTTGCGTTTAGCAAAACCTCTCAGCTATTATTTCAGGATTGGTTAAGCCTATTGCAAGTAAACTTGGATACATGGTTACCTATAATGATAGGATGCAGCAGGATGATATTTGGATCGCAAAGTCAGAGGACACGGTCACTGTGACCTTGATATAGAATGCTGTGCTATTTCAACATTAAGTTTTTGCGTTTAGAAAAACCTCTCAGCTTATATTTCAGGACTGCTTAAACCTATTGCAACTACACTTGGATACATGGTTACCTATAATGATTGGAAGCAGTGTGATGATGTTGGCATCACAATGTCAAAGGTCATGGTCAATGTGACATTGATACAGAACTCTGTTATTTCAACATTAAGTTTTTGCATTTAGCAAAGCTTTTCAGCTTATATTGCAGGATTGGTTAAGACTATACATGGTTACCTATAATGTTAGGAGGCAGTATGATGATGTTGGTGTCAGAAAGTCAAAGTTCAATATCACTGTGACTTTGATACAGAACTCTGCTTTTTCAACATTAAGTTTTTGCGTTTAGCAAAACGTCTCGGCTTATGTTTCAAGATTGGTTACGCCTATTGCACCTAAACTTGGATACACGGTTACCTATAATGATAGGATGCAACATGATGATGTTGGGATCACAAGGTCAACGGTCAAGGTCACTGTGACCTTGATATAGAACTCTGCTATTTCAACATTAAGTATTTACGTTTAGCAAAACCTTTCCACTTATATTTCAGCATTGGTTAAAGCTATTACAATTTGGTAACCTGGTCACCTATAATGTTAGGAAGCAGCATGATAACATTGCAGGGCAGCAGGGGTTTAGGATGTATGTTAGGCATGGATGTCGAAGGAGCTGAGGGTTTGGCATGGAAAGTGTGTTCCCAATGGTGGGATTTTTCTTGTAGCGGAAGGCTGGAGAAAATGTCTCTGCCTCTGGTGCTGCTGGTGAGGACTGCCTAGTATTTGAGAATGATGGACTAGGTAGTGATTAGTGAATGAAGCGTGGTTGAAATCTGAGACAAAAATGTGTTGATCTAGGTTCAATTTTTGTTTTCTTCTAGCTCAGCCATGAAAGTTCATGCGCAGATCAGTACAGGATACCTTGCTGCCCATGGAATTGGTTGTTGAATACAAAGTTGTTTTTGTTCTAAGACCAATCTGAGACGGCTTAGTAGACTTGGAATAGTCAAGGCCTCTTCTAGGCTGTGTTCTTGTAGGAATTTGCAAGTGGCACTCCATGGCAGAGATTCCTTCCTACATTATCGGGACAGACTCTTGAATAGTGTTGAAACTGCACTTGCAAATTTTGCTCAGTGGATATATAAAGGGAGATGCAATGCATTTTTATACGCCCGCACGAAGTGTGTTCATACTATGTGATGATGTCCGCCTTCCGTCTGTGTGTCCGGATCATATCTCGGAAAGCTTTTAACCTATGCTTGCAATTTTTTCAGCGATTATATTTGTGTTAGAAGGCGTGTCATGATTTAATTTCTGCAAATTTTGTACTTATTTGCCAGAGTTATCGCCCTTGAAAGCCACCCAGACATACGTGTTTATAAAATCATTGTCTTTATTTTGCAGGTAGAACAGATACGAGGCATTCATGGTGGTGTAGCGGCCTGCAGTGATAAGCTTGTTGTTGTAAGTATCAATCATTGAGAATTTACTGATACTCAGGGCTTTAGAAATGAAATCCACCCATATTAATGAGCCCAAATTCAAATCCTACAGGCTGCTATGAATACTAATTAACTGATTAAATACTCGGAGGTGGATGCTGTGACATTTTATGGCCATTCAGAGGTCGTATAGTGCTATTAAAACAAAAATGGCTCAAAATCAATCTCAGATTTCAAAATTCTCTAGTTTCTAGGAGCATTGATGGATCCCGGACCAAAAATTTACATGAATAATAATAATATTTATTGCATCCAACCCATGATGGGCCATACAAAAATGAATCAACGCTTAACATATCTACATAGAGCAATACATTATATATATAAATATTGCATTTCAATATTCATATCTCATGATCTATGGTTAGCTTATAGTAATCTTACCATAGGATTGCACAGCGTGAAATTAACCCTTAGGATGAGAATTTCTTTATAAAATCAAACGAAACAGTGCTTTGAAAATGCTTGGTTTTTAAAAATTTTACCAATCAATTTAACAGTTTAAAATGGAGGCTGACATTGTTTACATTCGTTTCTATGCGCGGAGATTCTAATGCGCGGAGATTTCCCGAAAGATTACCTCCCTTGTTTTGCACAAGTAAGGTCACCCAAAGATTATGAAAATGTTAACATCGTCGTTACGTAGAATTGCTATATATACGGTATTATACCCACACAATAACTAGTCCATATTCAATTGTATTTACTATATATCATTGTTTAATCAATTATTTGAACATGCAAAATTAGGAAAGTTACCAGTTTTCGTTATTCACCAATGTCTAACTCTTTCCCGGTCAGCCGACGGACAAGAAATAACACTACTCTTAGCTAACATAACTATCAGCTGTGGTGTCGGTCCACATAATTGATAAATGCTGAAAGAAGACCATGGGTAGTTAGACATATTAATTGACCAAATACATATTTTTTTACACACTCATGATACTGCGAGTGGTTGCCACAAAGTTTAAGACTATTCAAATATGGCGATTGAGGCAACACGTATCTCGGCCAGACTACAAAAAACGTTGGGTCACTAGCTATTAGTTCAGCAAATCAATGCAACATTTCCAACTACATACCTATCTCCACAGGTGGACATAGCAGTACACCGAGATGTAATATGGATATCAAAGTAAGCCAAGCACATAAAGATTACTCTCTAAACAAGACAAAGACCATCTCAAAAAAATCTACATGTGACAAGCCTCATATTTCCTATGAAATGCTACCTGGGAAAAACTTCTTTATCGAATGTAGCACTGCGGCATATGAGCTTGTTAAAAGTGAGTTTGTCACCAAGCGTAACAAAATCTCAGGCGACCCCCTCATCTAGTGTTACAGTAAATGTCACAGATAATCTAGACTAGCAGAACTCCGTCGTATATACTACATACCAGACTAAAAATAAGAGAAAGAATGGTTCCAAGGGCAAACTAATTAAGTGCACTGTCAACTTCTATAACTCCATGTCTAGTGTTATGGCGAATGGTAGTAGAGTTGACTATTTTGTTGAAGAGATTTTTTAGCCTATACGAGAGAAGCTAAAGTCGTATAATAGTAACCTTGAAATTATCAATAAGAACCTCAAACAAGCGATTCAGGACAGCCAATATACAACTACGGGTTCCAAAGATAATAACCTTCCCTTGAGCCCTCAACTCAGAACATTGAGGGGCGATTCTAGTATTAAACAGAAGAGCAATCATTCTGATCTTTCTAACACCGTAAATACAGAAGATGATATATGTCCAATATGTGGAGAAAAAGCAGAGATGGAAACCATTCAATGCGAGACTGGCTTCATTATGAATGTGTAGGACAAACTAAAGTGGACAAGATGCCTACTAGCTCCTATTTTAACTGTATATTATGCGTAAACAACTTGCTGTATTCAGACGACGCTTATAGCACCTCTACTCGAAATCAAGGGATTACCTATACACCAATAGACAGCAACTATGCGCCAAGCGAGCCTACTACTGGTATTGCGAATTCAAACACCGATTGTAGCATACTATTATCCGCCTCTAAGCCTGCTGTGCACCTCCTGCCTAACACAACTGTTGCGTCAAGTCAACCCAGTAACACGCAGGCATCGATCCTGTCTAGTACTAGTCTAAAATACCATGTACTTAGGGCAGATCCGGAGCAGGCCCCGGAAATAGGAACTACTATCCCACAAAACTCACATCAATTACCTTCAACAATTTTTACCTCTAACTCACTGCCTTCCCTGATCAACTCCACCAGCGAGCTTCCATCTCTGAATAGGTCCACTGAGCAATCCTCTTCCCTGGCTGACTGTAGAGAACCATCAATCAATAATACACGTAATACTAACCAACCTCCATCCGACTCCTCTAGGAAAAGGTTAACCGGAACTGGTGGTCGTAATACACGTGCAATAAGCAAATAGGATACTCTTCATGATCACTACATACAGATTAAATCCTATGCTGCATCCTTAGAACAAGACGTGAAGGACCAAGATCGCACCATCGGCATAGTACAGGCGACACGAGCAGCTCAACCTGTTAACACAACAGACCAAAATCCGAGCTCATTTACACAGACACTCTATGCCCATGTTGACCTACTAGGAAAACGCATGGATTTGATGTTTGATCATTTAAAGCTAATTACGGATCAGGTGCTAGACTCAGTCCACAAATCACAGTCAACATGCCAAGGCATGGACAACCATATTCAGACCATTGTATGAATCCTACTAGGATGCCCATGCATGCTAACAGCAGACCTGAACAAATGTCATCTAATGGACCAGTTCATACGACTGCTGCCATACAACCACCAATGTACAATTTTGCCCATGTGACGTGTGGCTCTAACAATCAGCAACCTCATCTTGTACGACCACCAATACCAGCGCAAGTAAAGCCTAACTGGATTAACATAGCCATCCCTCCTAAGTGGGTTAATACAGCCATTCCTCCTCCAGCAGGTTTTGATAGGCAATACGCGAATCCAATCTCCCGCCATATATCGACTTCACAAGGCTCGAGCAGGCAGCAAGGTTCCAAAGGATACAGTCTGATCCTATTGTCATACAACCACAGATAGCTATGCAGATAAATGGTTCCACCCGGAGACCACAGTCTACTAATTTCAACCGAGGAAACAGTTATAGACCAATGACACCACCTCAAGCTCCTAAGCAAGCGCAAATATCAGGGCACTCTGGATTATTTCATCAAACACTGTCTAAATATACCAGCAGTCATAAGCAAACAGGTGTACAGCATACCGCTAGCTTACAGATTAGACACAGCTTGCCCCATCGCACAATGACTACTTCATTCACAGCCAACACTCTCAAGAAGGATAAATCTGTTTCCGAAAGCGTATGTATGACTAAGACCCAGGCATCTATACTAGCTTCACCCGTTGTAGTCAATGTAAACGACGCAACCGATAGTGATACCCTACGTACCTTGACTGCGCAACCGCATACACCTCTACCTTGCTTAGAAGTAGAAGAGAGTAAAATATCACCATTACTAGAGATTGATACCATAAGTACCTCAACTGCGGAATTGTGCATACTTGTAGCTGATTTAAAAATTAAGCAGGGTGAACACCCACTACTGTTATAGGCCCAGATTAGTAATGCGCTGGACAAGCTAGGCACATCTGAACAGGGTAGCCAATCTACAGATTTGAGGTTTTTTCAACAGGCCCCTCAAACCATTCGCGAGTCCTGTCAAATAAATGTCAAGAGAGATCACCTTAGAATTATATCATTTAATGTAGAGGGTATATGGGGCAATGCTCCATATCTTAAAGAGATACTTAATACGGACATAATCTGCCTGCAAGAACATTGGTTGTGAGATTTTGAGAAGCATAATATCCAAAATTATCTTCCTGACTTCTACTACAGTTGCAGGTCTGTAGACTCAGAGATGCCCACCTGCAAATTCCAACGCTGCCATAGGCATGGCGGCGTTGTCATTGCATGGTGGAAGGAGATTAATGGCCATATAAAGCCGTTACATGATGGGAATGAAAGAATTATCTGTATAGAGAAACAATCCAAAAATAAACCAAGCTGTCTAATTAACACATATATGCCTACAGCTGGGTACAAAGACTCAACCCTGAATTACTCGGAAAGTCTGGATATCTTGTACGGAATCTTTGAAAAGTACCAAATCTCCCATGCAATTGTATGTTCTGGAGACATGAATGCTACATTATTACCTAGGAACAATAAGTCTGATAAACTACTACGCCAGTTTCTAAATGAAAATTGTTTCGACAAATCCCAGTATATGTCAGACCTACCTACGTACATTCATAGGAAGAACTCGTCACAGATCGACTATTTCTTTGTTAAACACATAAAGCTACTGAGTTTCTCTGTAGGCCAAATTGTATGCATAAATACTTCATGTCACATCCCCATAGTTTGCACCATAGGCTGTGAAATGGACACATCATCTTAAATAAAGCCCCGGGTTGTCCCAATGCATAAACTAATGTGGTCTCAGGTCGATAGAGCCGCATATCAAGATACCCTCACACAATCTTTAAGGAAGTTTAACTTACCTGATCCTACAGCACCAGTGGACATTGATAGGGCTGTAAAATCCTTACAGTCTGTATTAAAGGAAGCAGCAGCCGCTGTAGTCCCTGCCGAGCAGATAAAATTATCTGGACCAAAGTGGAAAGCATCCCCAAAAGTTCTTGACCAAGGGAAACCTGCTGTATATTGAGTGGATGTTGTGTGGTAAACCTGGACCTGAACATCCACTATCAGTAGAGCATTTAATGCTGAAGAGAACTACATTCACAGCAGCGCTCTGAGGTGGCGGCAGAGAGAAGAGTACTGTATAATGATACAGATAGTATGCGTGAACATAGCTCTGATATGTTCTACAGATTGATCAGCTGATCCAAAGCTGGACAAAACTGTACAGATTCGCTTGTCATTGGACGAGAAGTAGTTACAGATCCGGAACAGCAGGGTCATAGGTTAGCAGCTTACTATGAAATCTTGCTGTGCCTGCTAACCACTCACAATTTGACTCAGACTATAAAGCGCGCATTGCGACAGATCTGCAACTAATACAAAGTTTATATGAGACAAACACAGACATATGCCCAATCATTAGTACTGATGAAGTATCTACAACCATTGGTAAACTCCATATGCGAAAATCATTAGACGTATAGTCTTGCTGCTGAACACTTTGTCTATGCTGGACAGTCTGTAATACCAATCTTAATGCAGCTGCTTAACTTCATTCTAGAAAATAAATGTATCCCAGAAACCTTCAAAACGGCTGTAATTACCCCCATCCATAAAAAGGGGAAAGCTGCAACAAATCCAAATAATTATCAGGGAATCACAGTAACCATTGGTAAAATCTTTGAGCACATCCTCCTCAATATAATTGAACATAGCTTGCCAAAAGACCAGTCTTCCCTCCAGCATGGATTCACCAGGGGTCCTTCCCCACTGATGGCAGGGCTAATTATCTCACAGACATGTTTGGAGCATACAGAGAGAAAATACCCACCTTACATGGCTTTTCTCGATACGCAGAAGGCATTCGATGTAGTTGACCATGACTCATTAAAGTATCAACTATTTGACCAAGCCTTAACATGCATTATTTACATGCCATCGAGCTACTCTATACTGACCTGACATCAAAAGTTAAATGGAAAGGCCTCCTTAGCGACGCATTTTCCATTAAGCAAAGAGTGAGACAAGGAGGCATCTTGTCAACAGGTCTATACAAAACGTATATTAATAACCTATTAATACAACTGGAAGCTGTGCAAGCTGGATCTTACATTGGAGCACAGTACACAGGTTGTCCAACTGTGGCAGATGACCTCACTTTAATCAGCAAGTCAGATTTAGAGATGCAGCTTATGTTAGATCTGACATATCGCTATTCTACTCAGGAGAGATACATTATACATCCAGAGAAGTCTTCTATTGTATATAACACCCTACCAAAAAGACACTCTGTAATGCTGTCAGATTGGAAGTTGGGAGATCGTGAGCTTTCTGTATCATCTCGGGCTACCCACTTGGGCCTCATTGGTGCAACAAAGGGAGAGGTTAAGCTAAATATAGAAGAGCGAATATCATGTGCAAGGCGAACGTTTTACAGCCTTACCGGAATCGGCCTGCACGGGTCTAATGGCTTATCGGCAAAAATCTGCTTTAGCATTCTAACAACATATGTTATACCATATCTAATCTATGGACAAGATATTTACTCTTCAAAAACAGCATGTGAGCCAGCTGGAAACCTTTCATCTCAGTATGCTTTGGAAGGTTCAGTCATTGCCCACTAGAACGGCTAAGTGCATTATCTACTTATTGCTTGGTGTTAGACCAATCCTGGCCAAACTACATAGTAGGCAGCTGTCACTACTGGGCAGCATATTGAGAAGCAACAACAAAGCGCTAACCAACATTATGATAAGACAGCTGATAATGAAGGAAGATGATTCTAACAGCTGGTTCATTAAAATCAAACATCGTCTTCAAAAATATGATCTCCCAAACATCGATAAACTGATAACTGCTGTGCCAACAAAGGAGAACTGGAAGTCTATTGTCAAAGCAGCAATCAATACATTCTGGACTCAACCACTATTGAGCGACTGCGAGTACAAAAGCACTCTAGCCTACCGTAATACTGGTGATCTATCAATTGGCCGTCAACATTTATCTGTTAGTAGCACTGACCACAATGTCAAAGATGTAAAGAGGGCAGCCATTAAAGCTCGCTTCTTAACTGGAACATATATTATATAGTCAAAGCTAAGCAGATTTAATCAAAACAAAGTCGATCCAACCTATCTTTTATGTCAGATTGCAAGCGAAGACTATACCCACATCCTTATCCAATGTGGTGTTCTGCATAACTATAGGAAACACAGTTTACAAGGTATAAAAGCTGTAGTGACCGAATGCTGTGGTTCCCATCACTGGGACATCTTTAGTAGCGACCTTATCCTACTTACTCAACTTATTATAGACTGTACTGCATTGCCCATCTGTGGGATACTACTGTATAATTCTGACCTTTTATATAATGTTGAACTACTCAGCAGACAACTCTGTTATAACATACATTGCGGCAGAGTTCATATTCTCAACACCATATCACGATTATTAGCCTATGCCTATAATGGTTCTCACAATAGATTTAGCAATGCATAGCCTGCGGGTGTTGTGTTGAATTACTCTGGCCGTTCCACACATCCCCTAGGTGCTTGGGATGCCTGGTCCGAGGGAACATATGACATCGCGTGTGTTTCACCTAGGGTTTTTCTTGGCACTACCCGATGTAGCAGATGAAATTGACGATCTTATTTTTAGTACCAGTATAAACTTGTGATAAATCAACCAGCTAATACTGGATTTATTTTTGGACATCTAAACCCTTTCGTGTTGTGTTAAAATCGATTAACCCCTTAGCGCTTTTATTCTACCAAAGCATCAAATAGTACGTTTGTACTTTATTTTAACTCAAATATGTTTTAAACTTATGATAAATTCTTAGATATTAATGCGTCTTAATGTTAGAATTTTATATTGCTCTTGTTCAACCACTCTACCAGTTTGGTTTGTTGTTTTATTCTGTACTGCTCTTGTCCAGCTACTCTACCTAGTTTTAGGGTGTTGTTTTATTCTGTACTTGTTTATTTAATTTTCCCTTGTTTATTACTTGCTTTTATTCTATTTTCGTCTGGTTATTATCTGATTTTAACTATTACCACTACGGTGGGTGCTCCTATCAAGAGGAGGATTATGCGAACATAACATAACATAACAATGCCTAATTTCGTGAGTTAATTTTCAATGTTGCTACTTACACGAACTTACACGAATCCTCTACTGACCGCAAGCATCAAGAAGCCTCTAACGTCAGGAATTGGCTGCATATATTTATGGTTCATTTTAGTGTTTTTACGTTGTTATTAATAATTATACATTGGCTATGTTATAATGATTCTGGAGTATAAATATTACAGATGGGTTCACAATCATAGTTATAGCGCAATGGATGGCTTTCCCATAGCTTGTCTAGTCTATATTTGAAGGAATTCACTGAGGGGGCACTGATAACGGATTCAGGTAGCTTATTCCATTGTAATAATGCTTAAAGACAACTACATTCGTGAAGTGCATCGTCAACTCAGTTATCCTAAACATTACCAAAAATTAGATGAACCTCTGTGGCAAAATAACTGCGACAATTTTAATAAAATTGTCTAAAATAGGGTTGATAACAAGAGTTTAACGCAGAAACAGTTCAAATACCTCGTTGCGAAACGAGACTCAAAACCACGTACATTTTATTTGTTACCTGAAATTCATAAATCTCTTGATTCCTGGTCAGATCCTATGATACCACCAGGACGACCTATAATATCGGATTGCGTTTCTGAATCCTATATGATCAGTGAAATCATTGATTATCACCTACTGTACAACCAATTGCGAATAGACATTTCGGCTTCTTGAAAAACACTGAAGACTCTATCGCAGGTCTCTGAGATCTCGATACCGCCAAATTAAATTTTGATTACGCTCAACATCAATACTATGTACACGAACATTGACATCGAAAAAGGTCTGAATTCTGTCCGTAAAGCATTTGAAAAATACCCCAATAGCAACAGGCCCACTGGCGAAATATTAGCTCTATTAGAGCTTAGCTTATGATCATGTCGATAGTCACTTACAGGACTGGCGGTATGATCAGCGAACGAAAAGAAGAAGAAAGAAGAAGAGCTTAGCTTAAAGGGCAATGATTTTGAATTCGTGGGTGAAACATACCAACAAATTTGTGGCTGCGCAATGGGTAAGAGTTTCAGCCCAAGTTTTGCTAGCAGCTATGTAGCAGAGTGGGAGGAGGATGCGCTTAGCAAATGTCCGAAACAGCCGCTCTTTTACCGCAGGCACCTCGATGATATTTTCATTATTTGAAAATTATGCCAAAAGCAATATGTTGGTGAAACCAAATGCCCTTTAAGATGGCGAGCAACTAGACACCTTTGCGATATTAGACATGAAAAAGACAGGCATGTTGCTGAACACTTTAACCTTCCTGGTTATTCAGTCGCTCGGGACTTCGAAATTATACCTAACACGTTTATGTTGGACACTATCAAAGACTTTCTTGGAATCATATACACAATTAAATGGGTTGCAGTCATCAAACATTTTTGTCCATTCTTCCATAAGCAGTAACAGGTAGCACAAGATCTTCCACTTCGAAACCGTGTTGCTCGTCGCAAAATAGGTAATTTTTGTCCATGTGCGTCTAAACAAAATTTACATGAATGTATAAGTTTGTAAATTAAGCTTGCATTTCAATTCATATCTCATGATCTATGGTTAACTTATAGTAATCGTACCATAGGAGTGCACTATCTGGTTGCGTATGATGGTTTCCATTATCTTGCAAGCGATAACCATCAGACTTACTGGTCTGTAGTTACTGAGTGACTCACATGCTTTCTTGAATAATGGCACTCCATTTGCTTGCAGCCATCTGTCTGGTAACCTACCTGTCTCAATAGAGTTCTTAAAAATTATCAGGTGTTGGGTAACAATCTCCGCTTTAACCTCCACCTACACCTTTGAGTGCAGATCATCAGGACTGGCTGATTTGTTTGGTAAAGTCTGTTTATAATCTTTAAAATACTGTCCTCTGTGAGCTCTACTTCACTAATTTCATCTTTATACGGTCTGTCACGTAGCGTCGGGATGCCAGTCTTCTGTTCTTTCTCGCGTGAAAACTGAACTAAAAATCTATTCAGCGTTGCTGCCTTCTCTTGAATCCGAAACTGCTCTTTCTCTATTCTCTGTCACTAACTCAGAAACTCCAGATCTTGCATTCAATTTGGATTTTTTGTGTACTTCCTGAAATTTTTAGGATTCTGCTGAAACTCTCTTGCTATCTTATTTTCAAAAAACGATTTAGCCTCTCGTACTGCTCGGGTTGTTGCGTTCCTTGCTTTAACATATACCTCATAATCATCTTGCAAACCCGACTTTCGGTAATGGTTCCAGGTTTTATGCTTGTTTTGGATAACTCTTGCTGTATCTCTGTTCATCCATTGAGGCTTAGAGCGCTTGGATATTTTGGATAGGGGAATGTCGTCATGTATTGCTAATTTCATCTCCTGTTAGGTTTCCCACTGCTCATTCACATCTTTGTCGTTCAGCTGTTCTATCCAATTAATTTCACGCATAGCTCGTCTGATGGCCTCATAATCTCCACTAGTAATTATATCTAGGGATGCTTCTTGCAGGTTTGTGATATACATGTATGTCGAAAATCAGTGTTGCATGGTCGCTTTTTCCAAATGGTGCATCATATATCAGATTTTGAACCAATTCCTCATTCTGGGTTAGTATTAGGTCTAATATACTGGGTTTGTTTGTTACTCTAAATCTGGTTGGAGTATTTACATGCTGGATTAAGAAACAATCATTTAGAGTGCTTATAAAGTTCTGAGTGGCTATATCACCCGCTATCTATAGTCATGTTTATTTTCCAGTCAATGTCTCTGTAGTTAAAGTCGCCAAGAACTACCATATGTGAATATCTCACTTCTACTACTTGTCTGATTTGCTCATTTACCCTCTCATTGTTTTCATGGGAGCTAGATGGACTCCTGTATATACATCCTATTAGCAATTTCTCCTGTCTATTCAACATAATGGTTGCCCATACTGATTCTTCTAAGTCCTGATTACCTACTGACAACTGTGCTGATGGAATTATTTCGTGTATATATAATGCAACTCCTCTTGTGTTATACTCACCGTCAGGGTTGGAAAAAATCATAATTTTTTTGAAAAAAAATAGATTTCCATTTAATCAGTTTTTTTCGATTTTTATAATTTTTTTACTAGAACTATAACAAAATCATTGATTTTTTTTACATGCACGCATGTTTGGAACTAAATAGAATATAATCACTCTAAACAATGTTGACCTTATTTATACTATTAAAATGTATTATAACAATAGGCATCCCAGAATTTGTTCTTGTACACTACCGTAACCATGTTTTGTCTACACTTGATCGACTACATTTTATCCATCTTAATATGTTGTGGATAAAATTTGTATAAGGCTGTATAACTCAGGAGTCTGGACATGGTATGAAATATTTTGAATACAATTTAACTGAATGTAGTCAGCAATAACTGTCAGTCAAATTTGTTTGAAAATATTCAGCTGGTCTAGAGTTATTGTCTAGTGGCTGGCAGCAGTCAAAGTCAAGTCAGTAAAAAATAATATCCACAGAACTGTTATAAATAGTATTGGGCTGTGCTGTGTTTACGCAGCAAATAACAACTAAGGAGTTTCCACTAACTGTACTGATAGAAGTAAAGCTTCTTAGTTCTTATAATAGCATAATATTGTATAATCAGGACTATTAACTATCTGAAACAATAGCTACAATAACTTTTAACAAATCAAAAAAAATCTTTGGAAATTTTATAGTGCAAATGAGATGAGTTGAGGAGGAAAAAATCGAAAAAATAAAAAGGTGATTTTTTTTCAGCTTGATTTAATTGTTGATTTAATCGATTTGATTAAATCAAAACAACCCTGCTCATCGTTATATAATACATACCCTGGTATACTAAGTTCAGTCTCCATTATTTCCTGTACTGATCGAGACATAGGTATCACTTTTCTGGCGGCGTAAACATTTAAGTTAAGTTTATATCTCAGCAATGCCTGATCCAATTGGAACCAAACTTGGGTGCATGGTAATATACATCAAAAGGAAGCAGCCCGCCGATAAAAAGGCCATGAGGTCAAGGTTACAGGGGTCAAAGGTTACATTATAATCTTTGGTAATATTTTACGTTACGTTTTTGCGTTAAACAAAAGTTATTATCTTATGTCTCAACAATGCCTGATCCAATTGGAACCAAACTTGGGTACATGATGATTTACATTTAACGGAAGCAGTTTGCTGATGCAGACATCATGAGGGCACGGTTATGGGGTCAAAGGTCACGGTATAATCTTTGTTAATATTTTACGTTAAGTTTTTGCATTAAACAAAAGTTATTGCCTTATATCTCAACAATGCCTGATTCAGTTGGAACCAAACTCGGGTACATGGTGATATACATTGAATGGAAGCAGGCCACTGATAAAGCGGTCATGACGTCAAGGTCATGGGGTCAAAGGTCACAGTATAATCTTTGTTAATATTTTACGTTAAGTTTTTGCGCTAAACAAAAGTTATTGTTTGATATCTCAGCAAAGCCTGATCCAATTGGATACACGGTTACCTATAATGATAGGATGCAACATGATGATGTTGGGGTCAGAAGATCAAAGGTCAATATCACTGTGACCTTGATACAGAACTCTGCTTTTTCAACATTAAGTTTTTGCGTTTAGCAAAACCTCTCAGCTATTATTTCAGGATTGGTTAAGCCTATTGCAAGTAAACTTGGATACATGGTTACCTATAATGATAGGATGCAGCAGGATGATATTTGGATCGCAAAGTCAGAGGACACGGTCACTGTGACCTTGATATAGAATGCTGTGCTATTTCAACATTAAGTTTTTGCGTTTAGAAAAACCTCTCAGCTTATATTTCAGGACTGCTTAAACCTATTGCAACTACACTTGGATACATGGTTACCTATAATGATTGGAAGCAGTGTGATGATGTTGGCATCACAATGTCAAAGGTCATGGTCAATGTGACATTGATACAGAACTCTGTTATTTCAACATTAAGTTTTTGCATTTAGCAAAGCTTTTCAGCTTATATTGCAGGATTGGTTAAGACTATACATGGTTACCTATAATGTTAGGAGGCAGTATGATGATGTTGGTGTCAGAAAGTCAAAGTTCAATATCACTGTGACTTTGATACAGAACTCTGCTTTTTCAACATTAAGTTTTTGCGTTTAGCAAAACGTCTCGGCTTATGTTTCAAGATTGGTTACGCCTATTGCACCTAAACTTGGATACACGGTTACCTATAATGATAGGATGCAACATGATGATGTTGGGATCACAAGGTCAACGGTCAAGGTCACTGTGACCTTGATATAGAACTCTGCTATTTCAACATTAAGTATTTACGTTTAGCAAAACCTTTCCACTTATATTTCAGCATTGGTTAAAGCTATTACAATTTGGTAACCTGGTCACCTATAATGTTAGGAAGCAGCATGATAACATTGCAGGGCAGCAGGGGTTTAGGATGTATGTTAGGCATGGATGTCGAAGGAGCTGAGGGTTTGGCATGGAAAGTGTGTTCCCAATGGTGGGATTTTTCTTGTAGCGGAAGGCTGGAGAAAATGTCTCTGCCTCTGGTGCTGCTGGTGAGGACTGCCTAGTATTTGAGAATGATGGACTAGGTAGTGATTAGTGAATGAAGCGTGGTTGAAATCTGAGACAAAAATGTGTTGATCTAGGTTCAATTTTTGTTTTCTTCTAGCTCAGCCATGAAAGTTCATGCGCAGATCAGTACAGGATACCTTGCTGCCCATGGAATTGGTTGTTGAATACAAAGTTGTTTTTGTTCTAAGACCAATCTGAGACGGCTTAGTAGACTTGGAATAGTCAAGGCCTCTTCTAGGCTGTGTTCTTGTAGGAATTTGCAAGTGGCACTCCATGGCAGAGATTCCTTCCTACATTATCGGGACAGACTCTTGAATAGTGTTGAAACTGCACTTGCAAATTTTGCTCAGTGGATATATAAAGGGAGATGCAATGCATTTTTATACGCCCGCACGAAGTGTGTTCATACTATGTGATGATGTCCGCCTTCCGTCTGTGTGTCCGGATCATATCTCGGAAAGCTTTTAACCTATGCTTGCAATTTTTTCAGCGATTATATTTGTGTTAGAAGGCGTGTCATGATTTAATTTCTGCAAATTTTGTACTTATTTGCCAGAGTTATCGCCCTTGAAAGCCACCCAGACATACGTGTTTATAAAATCATTGTCTTTATTTTGCAGGTAGAACAGATACGAGGCATTCATGGTGGTGTAGCGGCCTGCAGTGATAAGCTTGTTGTTGTAAGTATCAATCATTGAGAATTTACTGATACTCAGGGCTTTAGAAATGAAATCCACCCATATTAATGAGCCCAAATTCAAATCCTACAGGCTGCTATGAATACTAATTAACTGATTAAATACTCGGAGGTGGATGCTGTGACATTTTATGGCCATTCAGAGGTCGTATAGTGCTATTAAAACAAAAATGGCTCAAAATCAATCTCAGATTTCAAAATTCTCTAGTTTCTAGGAGCATTGATGGATCCCGGACCAGATAGATGGTGTGCCCGAATGAGGTAAATCTAAAGCCCTGGATACATCCAGCCCAGACAATGTAGGTTCAAGAACATGTCACATGATGATGGCAAACTAAATCTGAAATGGTGTCTCCACTTCTACTTAATTAACCCTTTAATGATCGAATTTGTTCAAAAAAATTTAATTATCTGCTTATTGAATGTCCATTTACAGGACAATGACAATACAATTTTTGAAAATTTATCACGAGTCAGTGGCTTGGTTATTGAGTCATTCATTCCAGTGGTAAATTTTAAAAAATTGTATTCTCTTGCCCTGTAAAAAGACATTCCAGAAGACGATAACAGAGACCAGTTTTTGCCAGCTTGACCATTAAACAGTTAACCCGTAACACTCAAGCCGGCCAAAAGTGGCTTTTGCACGCATCTTGAGAAATGCCCACTTGCTGACCAAGAAAGCATCCAGTCATTTCAGTCTTAAATTTTCAGAAATAATCTCTTGGTCTGCAAATGTACATTTTCTATGAGAACATTGAAATTGTCTTGATCCAATTTAAGCGTTAAAGGATTGAAGTTAAATCCATGTTTTTTCTTAATTTATAAAAACTTTATGGTACAATGTACATGTGTTATGTACTATCTTTTCTTCCAGATGCTATTTACCATATTAAATCAGTTGTCTACTCTTTTACCCTTGAAATGCAAGTGTCTAAATTTCAAGAGAACTAAATATAGAGAAACTTCAAACTACACTTATTGAATATTTTCAAACGAATTTGACTCAAACATGTCAAACCTGTTGCAGCAACACTTCCCAGTCAAATTAGTTTCAAAATATTCAACAGAATGTTCCTACATCATAAAGAACTTGTTGTTTGTGGTATGTAAGGATTAAAGGGTTAAGTGATTATAGAATGATATACAGTCAGGTTTCCATGTATACAATGGAGGAATCTGATCTGTCACTCAATTGGTATGACATCATAATCAAATACACCACATATAAGTCGGTATTACAATCAGGATGAGGTAGGATTCTCCGTCATGAAGCTGGAAATTGGAAAAGTCTGTCATGTTTATGATTTGTATGTCTTTGATGGAATTACTATTTAATAACATCAGTTGATTTTTTTAAAACTAATTTGACTGGGAGCTGTTGCTGCCAAATTAGTTTTAAAATATTCAACAGCGTTCATGTATAGTTAGTTAGTTACCTTGAAACTGGGATTCTGGTATTTCAGGTTACAGAGTATACATGAATTGATTCCAACACTCGTACAAAGTGGGCAGGGCTTAGCTAAAGAATGGGCGGGGCATAGCTAGAAATGGATCTCTATTTACAGTCTGACCTGCTTAAGAGACCACTTGTCTGTTAGAAGCAAAAGATGGTGAGTTTAAGCTTGAGGCCTACCTGTAGTCTGTACGTATCTTTATTTGCTCATTCTAGTTGCTACTGATTCTAGCCATATTAGCCAAAAATGGCCTCAGCAATTGTCTCGAGAAATGTCCATTTGCAGACCAAGAGAAGGCTATTTTTGAAAATTTATCACTGGAATGACTGGCTCGATAACTGAGCCAGTCAATCCAGTGATAAATTTTCAAAAATAATCTTCTCTTGGTCTGCAAATGGACATTTTCTGTGAGAAAATTACAATATTCTTGAAAAAAATCACGGGTTAAAGGGTTAATTAATGCTTTATCCACAGCATCGAGATAACAGTGTGGATGCACCATTCTCATTTACAGCAGAGAACCTCAAGGTAATCACAGTGATGCCGTACATCATAACCAGCATTATTATCTGTTTGTTTAATTTGCGAGGTTGTATCCATTCATCGTAATAGAACATTATAAAGCACCGCTCTTTTCATGCTACTAGTACGACATTTACAGAATCTGAGTATGTAACTATAATTGTCTTCCTTTGATGTTCAACCGATTGTGTGGCTCCATGTATGAATATATGTACAATGTGTGTGCGTGCGTGCGTGCGTGTGTGTGTGTGTGTGCGTGTGTGTGTGTGTGCGTGCGTGCATGCGTGCCTGTCCGGAGCAGTACCTAAATAACTACTTGTCCAATTTGGCACACAACACCAGAATGTACACTAAGATTCCACAACTTTGGGTGTGATCCGAAAAAATCTGGAAAATCCAGCAAAAAAATGTGAAACCCGGGAGGATATGTGTATGTACCAGTATATGTATACAGCCCTGATTGCTCTTGTTACGTTTCTGCAGCCCAGCTTGAATACATGAATAGTAACCACTATTGAGTGATGACACAATCTTGATATTGATGTCAATAGTAGTCATAGGCAATGATAGGACTAGTATTATTATTACTAATAACAGACATAAGTCTCAAATTCTGCCTCTTTACATTTGTTTGTTCTATTTTGTTTTTAAATTTCATTTTATCCTTTAATGGTCAAGAATGGTCAAGATAATCAAAAATTGTCTCTTTGTCTCTGTTTCTTACAGGTGAAGAGTCTATTTTTGAAAATTTAACACATGAAAGTCAGCCGTTATGGCTGCATCGGTTATCAGGCAAGCCATTTCCAGTTATAAGGGTAATAACTACGTACTGGGTGTGTCTGCCTATTGTTCGCGAGTTGGTCCAGGGAAATGGGTGGCTCTTACCCTGCTAGGTTAATGCCTATTGGCTCCATGGTGTGGAGCTGGTGTATCCAGTGGCATTCTTTTTGTCTCCTCAATTTTGTGGAAGTTTCATCTTCAGGGTCTCATGATAAGACCTGGATAATTCTAGAGTTCATGTCATTCGTAGAATGTTCAGGTCTGTTGAAATGTCTGGATAATCTCCCCCCCCCCCCGGTAAAAAAGAGACCCCAACAACCGGCAATCCCCACCCCACATGCCCATATTTGGCCACAATCAAAGTCAATCCCCAGGCTAAACCCAGGAGGGTATAAAAGGGGCTGAAAGATCAGCTTCAGACCATTCAGACTTCTGGATTCACAACCGATTCCAAGCGTCTGGAGAAGTCATTTATGGGCCAACTTAGAGACATTAATGGATTTAATCATTTATTTTCACATTATAACTAATTAACCAATTGGATTGTAAGAAATAAAATCTCTTCAACAATGAGAAGGTGTTATGAGAATGATCTTATACTGTTTTCTTGTTTTGTACTACAGTAACTTTAAACATGTACTGTGTGACCTGTTTTCCAGAAAGCGTCTAGTATCCTGTCCAATTATCCAGAAGGTCATAAGACTGCAGGATGTATACCACTGCTGGATCTAGCTCAAAGGCAGCAGGGTTAGTATCAAGTGATCTGCTAACCCTTTAACACTCAAGCTGACAAAAAAAGGACTTAAACAGTGGTCTTCAGAAATGTCCATTTGCAGACCAAGAGAGGCCTATTTAAAAAAATTTATCACTGGAATGACTGGCTCAATAACCGAGCCAGTCATTCCAGTGGTAAATTTTCTAAAATAGGCTTCTTGGTCTGCAAATGGACATTTCCTATGAGAAAATTGAACCTTTCTTGAGCAAATTCGAGGGTTAAAGAGTTAAATAACGGAAGCATGGAGGACTACTGGTAATGCTACATCACTGTGGCAGCTGTGTAGCCCAACAACACTCTATTACCTATTGTTACACCCGAAACATAGATCTCTAAATTCAGGTGATGTGAAGTTTGAAAATATTTTTCAAATCAACTTTTAGGAAAAATTTGTAAAATTTGTGAATTTCATATAGATTCATATTTACTCCCAAAAATGTATGAGCTGCTCTAGAATTCAAAATAGGGGTAAACTTCTGTGAGAGTGTTATGTACAACAGAGCCAATTTTCCACTGCCCCCCCCCCCCCCCCCCCCTGTTGATGTTTAGAAGGGCGCCTCAACCTTAAATTGTAAAATCTATATACATGTCTCAGACTATTCCCGATCTTAGCTCCTACAAGCTTTTTCTAGTTTTACCCTGAAGAGGTTATATGATACCATGAAAATGTACAATGCCATTCAATTTTTCAAACTTTGCCTCCCTCTGTAGTGATCTTGAGAAATGTTTATTTGCATACCAGGAGAAAACAACCTTGTGTCTTAGTCAGTTAGTCAGTCAGTCACAAAAGATTATTCCTCGCTGTAGTTTCAAATGTTTTTTCATATACATGTACAGTAATCAAACACAGCGGAAAGGTTGCCCGTGGAGTCCTGAAAATGTGTGATAAATTTGTGTTAAAAGGTCAAGGCCACAATGACCAGATTAAAGATCTATTTAAGATTTGTTTATGATTATTTCGAAAACTATGTAGCTGATTGAGACAATAAATCTGCTTCGAATATAGAGATTTTGATCGGAATTGGGTGGAAGGTTGCTTCCAGTGTCCCGAAGGTATATAATAATTTTATGTTCAAAAGGTCAAATGTCAAGCTCAGTGACACAATTAAAAATGCTTCCAGACAAGAATATTGATCAAATTTGTGCTTGTTTACATACTACGAGCGGTTACTGGTCGCGTTAGACAGGTGGTCGTGAGGGTAGTAGCTAAATAAACTGTCAGATGTCCATTATATTGATGCTAAAAGTTAACATTGTATTTCAGGTTGGTTGCCTATCTCTGCGATGCATGCAGTAGCGGATATGCTGAAGATGCCACGCATGCGGGTGTACGAGGTCGCCACATTCTATACAATGTTTCATAGGTAATACCTGCAGGCATTATTAGTCTAGTGTTATATATCAGTATCATTCCACAACTAAATGCCACGGCAAAAAAATTAGATATCATGTCCTTGTAAAACTATGTGAATTGTCTATAAAACAATTCTATTGAAACAGTTTTTTGCTTCTATAAGCACCCTTCAGGCATTGGATAAGGTACAAAATCAGGCTCTTCGTATCATAACAGGGTCTATGAAGACCACTCCAATAGCAGCAATGGAAGAACTTACCAATATCCAGCCACTCCAGCAGAGACGAGAAATAAAGGTCGAGATTCAATACGAGAAATTCAAATTGATGCCTCACCATCCCATGCATATGCTGACTCACCAAATGTCTAGAGGAAGGCTCAAAAGGAATAATTTCATATTAACTTCAAAGAAAATTGAAAGAAGCAGAGAGTTGGACATCTTCCCCAGATGTAGAAAGGGAACCGTGGAAAGCTTCTGAAATAGAAAACACAATTTCAATCTGGCCCTCGATTCCAGGGATTGAAAGCAAGGGAGATAAGCAGAGGTGACAAACAAAGTTCTTGCATTGAGTCATATTGCAGAAAACTACCCTGAGGAAGAGTGGATACATGTTTATACAGATGGATCAGCTATCCAGGCTGTCAAGAATGGAGGGGCAGGTGCTCACATTCGGTTTCCATGTGGAGATATAACAGACTCATGCTTGCCAACAGGGAAGCACTGTAGCAATTACAATACAATATTAATGTCAACTTACAGTGGATCCCCTCACATTGTGGCGTATTAGGAAATGACAAAGCTGATCAACTGGCGACGGAAAGGTAAAAAAAACAAAAAAAAAACAACCGTGAGGTTGACTGAAGAACTGAAGCATATCATTAAAGCCACAAGAACCACCTGTAGGCAGCATAATGATGCAATACACAGCCTCAGTAGGGAGGATCAGACATGTATCTTCAGATTGAGGACTGGTCACAATCGTCTCAATGCACATCTTCACTGTCTCAAGATTACAGATTCTGCATTTTGTGAGTGTCAGCGGGCAGAAGAAACAGCAGAACATCTTTTGCAGCGCTGCCAGCGATATGAACAGGCTAGGAGAAGCTTCTGGCCTATTGAAGTATCTTTTGAAGAGAAGATCAGAGGAGACAGAGACAGTTTGATGACCACTTCAGCTTTCATGCACCAAATAAGGAAAACAGTCTAAGAGTACTGTCATAAGAAAGATGAATGCAAGAAGAAGAAACAGTTTGTTATTTGCAACTCCAAGCTTAACAGGATTAATCAATGGTAACAGACAGGTCATTAATATCATAATTCAATAATTCATAAAATTTTGGTTTCTCTGGCTGAAGGTGTGACAATCACACCACTGCTCAAGATCAATGGTTGACAGTCACACCACTCGCCAAGATCAATGGCTGACACTCACATCACTAGTCATGATCAATGGCTGGCAGTCACACCACTCGTCAAGATGACGTCAAACCACTCATCAAGATGACGTCACCACTCATCAAGATGATGTCACACCACTTGTCAAGATGATGTCACACCACTCGTCAAGATGAAGTCACACGACTCATCAAAGTGATGGTTGACAGTCACAACATTAGTCAAGATGAATGGTTGAGTCACACCATTAGTCAAGATCAATGGTTGATAGTCACACCACTAGTCAAGATCAATGATTAACAGTTATACAATTAGTCATGATCACTGTTTGACAGTCACACCATTAGCCAGGATCAATGATTGACGGTCACACCACTGGTCAAGATCAATGGTTGACAGCCACACCACTAGTCAAGATCAATGATTGCCAGTCACATCACTGGTCAAGATCAATGAGTGACAGTCACACCACTAGTCAAGATCAATAGTTGACAGTCATACCACTGGTCACGATCAATGGTTGACAGTCACCCACTTGTCAGGAGCAATGGTTGACAGTCACACCACTGGTCAAGATCAGTGGCTGACAGTCACACCATTGGTCAAGATCACTGGCTAACAGTCAAACCACTGGTCAAGATCAATGGTTGACAGTCACACCACTAGTCAAGATGAATAATGCAGTACTTACTCCACAGATCCAGAGTTTTTCTTGTGCGCAAATAAATTCAGGCCAGATACATTTTCTGAAATCACTGTAGAGGGAGCAATCGCGTGGGGTGTGAACAATCTTGCGAGGTGTGAGAAATGTTGCAGAGTGTGAGCAATCTTGCGGGATGTACTCTGCTGTCATACGCCACAATCCAATAGGACAGATGCTAGTCGTCGATGATAATCTTGTGGTACTGATGGTAGTTCAATCAGTTGTGGCCCATGAGAAGAATGATGACGCTCTGTTCTGGACTGTAGTACAGTACTGTAAGACTAGTAGCCCTCTATGGGCGTAGAGTCTGAAGTCTGTATCAACCATTTCTTAGCTTATCAGCTTACTTCATATGAAAACTTTTGCCTCTGATTAGCGTAATATAGATATAACTTGAAAGCAATCTTCAAAATATAAATTAAAGTAACTCACATGTCTCAATCCCAGTATATGAAACATACTCTATGCACGTTTTAGACCTTAATGATGGCAACAATATTAGGTGTATTGCATCCACAAGTGCACATCCTCACTTACTCGGAGGTGAATTACTAATCATCTGTCTTCATACATTTTCAGAGAGCCAGTAGGAAAATACTGTGTTGGAGTGTGTACAACGACACCGTGTATGCTTGGTGGTGTTGGGTCTGATGTTATTCTGGATGCATGCAAGAAGAGCCTGGGTATGTGACCTGACAAGTATTTATGTAATGGACTACAGTATCTACCTGTGTTAAGCTTTTCACTCAGTAACACTTTAGTGGTCAAGATTTGTCCAAATAATAGAAAATCTTGTTCTTTAAATGTCCATTTGCAGGCCAGAAGACTATTTTTTTTAATTTACTACTGGAATGACTAGCTCAGTTATCGAGCTAGACATTCCAGTTGTAAATTTTCAAAAATAGTCTTCTCTTGGCCTGTGAATGGACATTCCTCAAGACCATTACAGAGGCAAATTTTGGCCGACTTGACCATTAAAGGATTAATCTGAGCAGATGTCACATGACCTGTTAATCCTGTCTTATTCACAGGTGGGAAGGGAGAGATCTCTTGTTGAAAGAGAATAAGCACACACACACACACACACACACACTGGAAACCTTTGTCGTGGCTCACAACTACTATACCTCCGTCTGTCAATCTTTTTTACATTTCTGTCATACCACGGTCATGATGTCACTATAGCGATATAACAACTATAGCGTATAACTGATCTGAGTCTCTGTCTCTAATAATGCACATTCATTTCAGTTAACCCTTTCAATCCCAAAAGTCAAAATATCTGAAGTTCAAAACAAATATGCAGGTAAACTGGGTAGTATTTTAACCCTTTAACACTCATATGTTCAAAAAACGGCTTCTGCAGTGGTCTTGAGAAATGTCCATTTGCAGACCAAGATTATTTTTGAAAATTTATCACAGGAATGACTGGCTTGATAACCAAGCTAGTCATTCCAGTGATAAATTTTCAAAAATAGTCCTCTTGGCCTGCAAACTGATATTTTCTATGAGAAAATTTCATGAAATTTTTGTGAAAAGATTTGAGGCTTAAATTAAGTTTAAGGCTAATTTATCGGTTAGCTGTTGCTGTCTTAAAGAATCTAGTCAAATTAATTTCAAACTATTCAACAGCATATTTCTTTCTGAAGGGCCAAGTGAGCTTATGCCGTGGCAACCATCCATCGTTCGTCGGTCAACTTCCATTTGGAATTTTGATTCATCAATTTTTTGAGTGAAAATCTTAGATTTTATGAAAAATGTACCAGAAATTGTCAAATTGCTTCTTCTCCTTACCAATCTGAGCGATTTCAACACAATTTGACTGAAAGGATCCTGTGTTAATGGGCTCTAGAACTTCCATTTAGAATTTTTATTTGTCAATTTTTTGGATGAAAATCTGAGCTTCTATGAAAAATTTACCGGAAATGGTCAAAATGCTACTCCTGCATAGCTGCTTGACATATTTCAACCAAATTTGGTTAGATGGGTTCTATGGTGGTAGCCTCCAGAACATGTATTCGGAAGTTTGATTGACCTATTTTTTGAATGAAAATATTACATTTTATGACAAATTTACTGGAAATTGTCATATTTGTTTCTTATGCTTGTCAACTTAACTGATTTCAAGCAAATATGGCCAAAAGGATCCTAATGCACTTGCATTCAGAATTATGATTCATCAAATTCTGCGTGTAAAAATCTTAGATTTTATGACAAATTTACTGGAAATAGTCAAATTGCTTCTTCTCCTTACTACTTTTAGCAATTTCAACCACCCTTGGCTAAAACGATCCTATGATCATAGGCGCCAGAATTTCCTTTGAGAATTTTGAAAAAGAAAATTTTTTCCCCCATCTTGTTTAAATGTAATGAATCATGTATTTAAATGCAAATGCTTCAAATGCTAATGGTCCAGGTGAGCGTCATAGGCCCTTGGGCCTCTTGTTTCAGGTTCAAAGGGCTTTTACAGGACATAGGGGATTTGCTGAATTTACTGTGTGTTATTAATTCATATGATAAGCCTTTTCCCATTGCAATGTGATGATACAGTACAGCTCAGAAATAACTTAACATGTTTCCAAAAAGAAAAGAAAACGTACTGTTGAATATTTTGAACATATTTGGATTGGAAGACATTGCTGCTTTTCTCCTAGAAAATATTCATTTGCAGACCAAGAGAAGACTACTTTTAAAACTTTATCACTGGAATGACTGGCTCAGTTATCAAGCCAGTCATTCCAGAGTTAAATTTTTAAAAATAGTCTTCTCATGATCTACAAACAGACATTTCTCAAGGCCACTGCAGAAGCCATTTTAGGGTTAATGAAATGTATTATATGATCTGTAGCTTGATTTTCATACCAGGCATTAATGTTGGTGAGACAACAAAGGATGGGATGTTCACATTGACTGAACTCGAGTGTCTTGGAGCGTGCGTAAATGCACCAATGTTGTCAATTAACGATGATTATTATGTAAGTAAAAATGGCCACAGATCATACAGTTAATGTGTACGCTAAAAACGGGACCTTTTTTGGTCATCTCTTCTGAATAACAGTTCAAGCAAGCTTAATGGTTAAACTTAAGTTATCTCTCAGTGAAAATCAGATTAAATACTGAAGCTATTGATATCTCGAAAACTGGTGATCTTGAATGAAACAGAAATGTTGTGACCGTACATTGGCATGATTGGGATTCCACAACTTTGATCATGATAAGCAAAGAAAATTTTTTTTAATTTGACAAAAATGGGAGTGCGATGGTCAGTAATCTCCGATTGTTCTTGTTTAACAACTTGTACAAAATTGCTTCTTCAGAAACCAAACAAATGGCTCTTAAATATCAATATATAATCATGGTCAAATGCAAAGTTTACTCAACCCTGTATTGGTCAAGACGGCTTCAGCAGTGGTCTCGAGATATGATCATTTGCAGGCCAAGAGAAAAATATTTTAGAAAAATTATCATTGAAATCACTGGCTCGGTAACCAATACAATCATTCCAGTGAGTTCCTAAAACAGTCTTCGCATGATCTGCAAATGGACATTTTCTTGCGGAAAATTTATATTTCATTGAGCAATTAACTGTCTGACTGCTGAGTTGATACAGACGACATATTCCAGGGTTTATATATAGCCACCAACAACTTTCAGTCAAATTGGTTTCAAAATATTGAGCCAGTTATGAGTTTTTGCTCATTGAAATTATTGTCCGGTGGCTTGCGGCAGCGAGACAGTTGAAGGATGAAAATTAAGCATGAGCCTCCTCACAAAACAGGTCAAGCACATGCATGTGTGCCACACACTCATGCATGCGCACACCACACACACAAACACGCACGCACACACTAATAATTTAATTGAATTAATAGTTTATTTAATCTACAGGAGGATTTAACAGTGGAAGACATAAACAAAATTCTCGCAGAAGTCAAAGCCGGAAAGATGCCACCAGCTGGGCCCAAGTAAGTATGAATCCAATGTGGGCCTAGCTTGGGCTACGGGTAATATTTGAAGGTGTGCATTAGTTGCCTGTGGTGGCATTTATACAAAGACAGTTACATGTTCCAGTCAAAGTAGTTTCAAAATATTCAACAAAATATTGTTAACAGTATCATAAAGGTTTATCAGATAAATTGTGTGTGTTTAAAATGGTGATTAACCCTTGTTATGTTGAAGTCTGCTTGTAGTGTTCAGTTCCAACTGCTATTTAATGCTTTAATGACTAAGCCGGCCTCTGCAGTGATCTTGAGGAATGGCAATTTGCAGGACAAGAGAAGACTATTTTTGAAAATTCACTACTGGTATGACTGGTTTGATAACCGAGCCAATCATTCCAGTGATAAATTTTCAAAAATAGTCTTCACGTGTCCTGTTAGCAAATGGACATTCAATAAGCAAAAATATTTGTTTTCTTGACCAAATTTAGCCATTTAAAGGTTAATTTTGAAAGGCTGTCTGTTGTTATTTGTGACCCATTTCCATCTTATAATTTCTAGAATGGACACTGACCTGCAACACGATCATAACTTTTTGTGATTCAGCAGGATACAGATTAATCCTTTAGTAATCGAAATTGGTCAAACATTTTAGAAAATTTACCAATGGAATGACTGCTTCTGTAATCGAACCAGTCATTCCAATGGTTAATTTTCCAAAAATCACTTCTCATAATAGCATACTAATATTCCTCCTGCAGTTCAGTGTACAGCAGTTTAGTGTAGATATAGTGGGATTACTCTGTCCATCCACATCTCTATGCATCCGTTCATGATTCAGTCTCGGCTGCCACTTTCACAGGCGATATAATAAACAACCCGCTATCACGGTATATGGATGTGAATAATAGAACTGGATAATCCAGTGATCAGATGAACAGTAAAGAAGCTAGATTAACATTTCTTGTATCTGTTTATTTCAGGAGTGGTCAAAATGGCAGATTTGCGGCTGAACCTAAAGGTGGCCTAACATCCTTAAAAGAACCTCCTAAAGGGCCAGGCTTCGGTGTGAGAAGTGACCTATGAACCAGTGCTAGGCTTATAATAGATCTTTTATTAACATATTCTCCAATAGTCATGTATTAGTTTATTGCTAGTTTGTATATAGTGTGGAAGTAAATACTTGTTAACAGAGAAACTACAGTGTCAGATGTTTGTCTAATCTAACTTATCTCTCCTTATAAAATGAAACACGATTTCTCGACGCTGGTTCGAGGCCTGAAAAGCCTTCCTGGATGGATTCTTTGTTTCTTTAGCTGTAGCCCTTTAACACTCATACTGGCCAAAAACGGATTCTGTAGTGGGCTTGAGAAATGTTAATTTGCAGACCAAGAGAAGACTATTTTTGAAAATTTACAACTGGAATGACTGGCTCGATAAACGAGCCAGTCATTCCAGTGTTAAATTTTCAAAAATAGTCTTCTCTTGGTCTGCAAATGGACATTTTCAATGAGAAAATTGAAATTTTTTTTAACAAACTTGATGGTTAAAGGGTTAATAGTATGAAAAGATTCTAAGATTCAATGCTGAAGATGACAATACACGGGAGTAAATGATCGCATGTAAGAAAGTGATATAGTTTAAAAATGTACATTAATAATGAAGTTCTTAAATAAACTGAACCCTTTTAACGAAGGCGTGGGAGTACCGGTAAAGCTACATTACAGGTGTAGCTGTGTAACCCAACAAGACTTAACATTATTAGCTTATTAGCTCACCGCAAAGGGCAAGTGACCTTATGCCATGGCGACCATCCGTCAACTTTTCCTTTAAATGACTTCTCAAGAACGGGGTGGGGTTGTTGGGGGGTGGGTGGGTGGTCTGTCATTCAGAGCTCCCCATGCCCGCCTTGTTGCCTTGTGGTTCCATGCAATGGAGTTGATGGATCCAGTGTGATTCTTTGGATCGTCTCCAAAGGGTGGAGTTGTCGTCATCTGGGTCTGATGAGAGAACCTGAATGATAAGATATTGCATATCATTCCATGAATGCGCGTGGAGATTAAAGTGTCTTGATACCGGTGTGTCATAAGAGGCACTTTTATAGAAGTAAGAGATACTTCATAAATGTTCTTTGATGCGTATCCCGAACATGCGCTTTGTTTCACCAACATACTGTTTCTTGCGGGTATTACATGAGACGAGATAGATTACGCTTCTAGTTTTGCAGTTGCCAATGATTTTGCACCTGTACATATAGCCAGTGTGTGTGTGCTGTGAAAAAATGGTGTTTTTGACATATTTTGGCAGATATTGCAATTTTTCGTTGTGCAGTGTTGGAATCGATTGCGAAATGGTCTATCTTTCTCTGGATTGGGAAGACACGCTCTAACCACTTTGTCCCTAAGGGTCGGTTTCCTTCGGGATCCGAAGAGTTGTTTCTCAGGAAAGGTAAGGCGACACCTTGCGTTGAATTCTAGTAGAGGCCAGAATTTGAGAACCACTGATTTAGCATACAGACTAGTTGGTGTGTAGTTGCTAATAAAGAAAGTTTTACTTGATTTGGTCTGTGCGGGCTCTCGTCCAGGTGTGGGGTGTAGGATATCATTGCACTCCTTTGATAAGGCTTTCTCATAAGCTTTTGTGAGAATGTTCTTCGGGTATTCCCTGGTTGTGTAGTACGAAATTAACTCTGTTCCATGCTTGATGTAGTCTGAGGTCTCGGTGCAGATTCATGTACACTATATTTGAAACATTTGTTGTAAAGATTAAAGTCATTGCTATTGTCCAGTGTGGGCACTAGTCAGGTGCGTCTGTTTCTTCTCTGTTGCATTTCTTCTACCATAGATAGAAGTTCATCAAAGGAACTGCGTCTGCTCGCAGGGCCTCGGCCTCTGTTTGCTGTCCATCTTTTGGTGGACTGGTTACCGGTGTTTCTCTGGCGGCATGCTTGAGCTCGATTCCTGGCTGAGGGTGCCCTGTTGTCCCTGACCGGGTTCTGCGGTGTCTATTGGATCTCTGTCTTGAATTGCTCTGCGGGCGTGCTTCAGTGTGGAGTGCAGTGGCTTTTATGGCTGCCCTTGCTTCTCTGACTGTCTTCATCTGCAGATTCGATGAAGGGATTCGCTAGGCTTTTTGCCTCAGCTTTGAGTTCTGCTAACTTTTTGTTTAGGAAATGAAAAACTGTCTGGATCAGGTCCAGTCCTATGGCTCTAAGTTTGTCTTCCCATTCTTGTTTGAATGTCTTTTCCTCTAGCGGTGGGTGGCCTGTATGCCACCTTCGGGAGGAGCAGTTGCGGCCGGGTCCCTTCATCTAGGCCGGGGACCAGTCTCCCTCTGGGCCCTGATGCATACTGTCCTACAGGCTGCATTCCTCCATAGTCTTTAGATACCCATTTGTTCAACCGGTATCTGTGGGGCACCATATTGCACCGGTTTGCTGGTGTCTATGGTTTCAGTGGTGTCTTCTTCACTGCTGTGTAGACGCCGTTTCTTTTTGGCGGGTCTCTGCTCTAGGGTATACTTTTCTGCTACTATAACCACGGAGCGTGGGCAGCTTGGTCCCGGTTCTGTGACTGAGATGCTTGGTATTTGGATACCGGTGTTGCTGGACATCTTGGTGGTGTCCTGTCTTTGGTTTATTGTGTTAGGCTTGGGACCATCAGATAGAATCTCTGAGTCAATCGAGTGCAGTGAGTCTCGCGATTGAGGGCAGTTGTCGCTCCTTGTTCTGTCTCGTTTGTCACCATGACAACAACGCAGGATGGCTGGTCTGTATAAGAAGTGTAATGACTACGTCTTCCGATAATCCGGTTTCCTCTCCATTGGATATATATTTAACCGTACGCTGAGTACTATGTGACTCAAAAGTCTGAATGGCCCGAGACTGATTTTTCTCGGCCTTTTATACTCTGTGGCCCGGGCACCGGGCGGATTCCTGGTGCCCCTTTCAACGGTGTCCCTAGGCCGATTTGAGTTATATTTGGCAGGCAGTAGCCTTAGGCCATAGGGATCCAAGTTTTTCAAACGAAGCCGATCAGCCAATTTGGCCAGCAGCCATTTTGGATTTTGAACGATTTTTAGAAGTCTTTAACGACTTCTCCAGAACCGCTGACAGGATCAGGCCTAAATTTTGGAGATATGATTAGGCACTAAGGGCCATTAAAATTTGTCAAGGGAAGTTGATCCATCAAAAAACATGGCTGCCGTGGGCCAATCAAAATGTAACATGTTTGGTGGCCATATTGAATTTTTTTATTTGATGGATTTTGAGGCTGAAATTAGTTTTATCTATGTTTTTGTGTATTCTGATCCCAAATTTGTCATTTTCAAAACTGTCAGATAAACGGTTTGGTGGCCATCTTGGATCATTTTCCCGCCAAAAGCTCCCATACTAAAGGAATAAGAAATTTAAAATGTCTTCTCGAGAACCACTGGCCCGATTTTAATTATATTTGGCAGAAACAATCCGTATGGCATAGAGGTTCACGTTTGTTCAAAGAAAGCCAATCAGCTAATTTGGCCAGCGGCTATCTTGGATTGGACGCTTTTTAGAAATATTTTTTAATCTCCGAAACCACTTTTGGAATCGATTCAAAACTCATGAAACATCATCTAGGGCAAGAGATAAGCCAAGTTTTTTCAAGAGAACTTGATTGACCAAATGGATCGGCAACCAGGGATCAGACTGAAATTTGGGAGATATGCTTAGGGACTAAGAGCCATTAAAGCTTGTTCAAGAGAGGTTGATCCGTCAAAAAATATGTCCGCCGTGGGCCAATCAAAATGTTATATAGTTCAGTGGAATGCATCCAATCACAAAAGATGTTTAATTTTCACCGGCCTACCAAGAAAAGAAGCGACCTACCTCATTTGAATTTCTCGGCAATTTTTTGCCTATGTCCGATTCTGTTTTGGATATTTTATGTTGGTCGGTTAGATAACTGTCAAAACGTATTCGCAGTAAATCATGTTTACCCAAAATACCATATTAAATTCTATGGTTAGACCATGCTATGAATGCTGGGGAACATCTGCACCTCAAAATATCCTAAATAAATGGCTCCATGCTGAAACATCGGCATAATTCTGACGTCTTCTAGCACATATTTGAGAGATTTTACATGTTTTAATGGAACCTTATTCAGCGGGAGTAACAGTAATGTCCCGCGTGTTCCATGAATTTCAACGCAGGAACATCATATTTTTATGGTACTGTTTTCTTAATTTCTGAGAAATTATCTCATTGAGTTCCATCCCTATCTAGTGTATGCATACACACACAGGTTTGCTATCGAGGGCACTGCATTTTCAAATTTCTTGCTATGATCGAACCACAAGTCAGTTTACATGATATGACACTTGAATATTCACATAGGCCTACATTTCCATTACAGGAATGGGAAATTTCCGCGGAGACGCATAATTCCGCTTTTCTGGCGCCGCAAGATCATTCTCGTGATTCGTGCAAATTCGCTTTAAAAATTTGGGGGTGGGGTGGGGGTTCAATGCTTAGTCCCGACTGACACGGAGCTGGCGGATAGCGTGTAGACCAGACGATATTAACCTAGTATCCTCCCTCTACAGACAGCACACTGACCGTCTATATACAATGCCTCCGTTCAGTTTATACACATACGTGACGTGTAGCGCGTTAGCCTGGCAATAGAATCTCACTAACGGTCAATCAAATACAGCCAATCGTTTATATCAAACAATTTACTGGAATTCCCGGTACATACCATTGCGCTATAATACACCAATTTTAATTGGATTAAAATTTCTCTTTCAACCAATCGCCTTCACAAATACAAAATCGTATTACATAAAGCTTCCTATTTCCGGCAGCCATGTTGGGAGAATTTAATTCTTGTTCGCGGAAAAATAACGCGATCGTTGTTATTCGAAAGAGTTAGAAGACATATTTGGTTGAAATCTATCAAGCGTTGGACTGCATTAGCTTTGCAATAGCATCTCGGCAACAATTAATAAAATACAGCCGGTCACTAACAAACAATTTACCGGAATTCTTTGTCGCATACCATTGCACTATAGTATGCTGATTTTAATTGGATACAACTTTGTATTTCAACCAGTCACGTGCATGAATACAAGATTGCGTTACATCTAGCTTTCTGTTTCTTGCAGCAATGTTGGGAGAATTTAATTCTTGTTACGAAAAAGTCGTTCGTTGTTTGTTATTTGATTGAATTAGAAAACTAATCCGACAGTATTTCGTAAATGTTTAGTGCTATTATGAGAATGTCATTTATTATCGCATGACAAAGTTTTGTTATCTGAAATTGTCGCGATCAATTTACGTAATGGTGATTTGTAATTCCATTGTTACTAGTACCTAGTTTTCGTTCAAAGTAGTTTGGAAAATGGCGAGAAGAAGGAAAATTTCAGTCTGTTGATGGTACCCATTTACCTCCTAAAATGCAGGAGAAGCCATCTGAGAGCATCTAGATTTCAAAATTTTCCGGGGGAGGACCCCCCCTTCTGCTCCGTACCCGCTGTTTTCCTGTTTCCATTTTCCTCATTTCCCATCCCTGCCATTATTTGAAATTCGTTTAGATTCAAATTTTTTCAAATATTCGATTCGACTGAAAATTTAAGATTCACGGGGCCCTAGATTTTTACGACATTGACCTTGTAACTTCAATGTCATCATACAGATTCCTACTAGCACATGCAACCGTGTAGCCAAATTTACTTCCAATAAAGTCACCCAATCCTGAAATATACACATAAGCTACTTTCAGAAATACACATTGAAAAAGGTTTGTACCAAAGTCACAGTGACCTTGACCATGTAACTTCCATGTCATTATGCCAATTTTTACTAGCATGTGCAACCATGTATCCAAGATTACTTCTAATACAGTTAATCAATGCTGAAAATCAACTAAGTTTTGTTAACTGCACAAGAACTTCAATTTGACAAAACATTTCTGTTACCTTGACCATGTAACCTCAATGTCATTATGTGGATTCCTAACAGCATAGCCAACCATGTATCGAAGCTTATGTTCAATCGTCTCAAACAATTTTGAAATATAAGCCTAGTTTTGCAATACACAAAAACTTAATGTTGAAGTTTTATACTAATGTCACCGTTATTTACACTGACCTCAATATTATCATGTGGATTCCTAACGGCATAGGGAAGCATGTATCCAAGTTCAGTTCCAATAAACTTAACCAAACCTGAAGTATAAGCTCAATATGAAACTTAGTGTTGATGCCGCCATTGGGTGTTATATCTCTCTCACTTGTACCATGCAGGCGACACAAAGATATTAAAATATTGCCTAATTAGTCTTCCTATGATTTGTGAGTTATCAATCAGCATGATTGCTGCAAATTGGTTCAATGTTGAAGAGTTACTAGGTCCAATGGACCTTTCCAGTTTATCTATCCATCACATGACGTCATAATCAATTATGTGATGTGTACAATGATGTAGCAACAGCTACCAGACAAATTAATTTCAAAATATTCAACAGGTTACCTGCACTACATTGAAGTTTAAATGTTGGGATTGCAGGTTTCACTTTCAAGTTGAATCCAACACATAAAAAGCTGGGAATGTGTGGGCATAGCTTGAACTGGATTCCTGCATTGACGAGTGTGAACAGGATGCTTAACATGAAAACAGCTCAGTATTGTCTGATCTGCCTTCTGGTGCCTAGATAGTACTAATTAGCTGGTAGAAATGAAGCCAAAATCTTTAGTCACAGTTCCTGTATGCTACGTTTAGAGCGCCTGATTCACATTTAATATCCCATTGTTTCCAACTATAGAGCAGGCTTGCACGAGGAGAGGATGACATGAACAGAAGGTTAAATGTTTAACATTTTATTGTTTCAGGACAATGTGGCATCGGCAGAAATGTCAGTAGTAGTCTGTAGCAGTCTATATAGTAATCAACATGCAGTGTCACACTATAAAAGATGGTCCTGTACACGCATGCCCCACAGAGATATGACTAAAACACACACAGGCATAATTTATACAGCTGATTGACAAACAAAGAGATGAAACTTCAAAAGCAGACTTTCTCGATTATGTTATAACATTGTAAACTCTAAGTAACTCTTTGATATATGTATGACTTAACTATTAATTTATAATTAATTACAATTTTACTACAAATTAGCCATTTTCACCGCGGTTTTACAAAGAGGATTTTACGACTTTTCAATCCAGCCCACTTGTGTCTCTTGAGATAGTATGAAAAAAGAAACAGCGAACCTAGTAGTGTCAAAACCTGAAACAGACATATAAATACTCATGAGAGTTACAGGTTTCACTATAAAACACTGCACATTAACTGTCCGGTTGCTGAATTCCTACACAATGCATTTTCCATTGGGAATAACTCTGAATATGCTGAATATTTTGAAAGCAATTTGACTGAAAGTTGTTGGTGGCTAAGTCACCAACAACTTTCAGTCAAACTGTTTTCAAAATATTCAGCAGGTTCCGAGTGAATGCACATTCAAGTTATTGTCCTGTGGTTTGCAGCAGTCAGACATTCAATAACTTTAACACTCATATCAGGCAAAAACGGCTTCTGCAGTGGTCATGAGAAATGTCCATTTGCAGACCAAGAGAAGACAATTTTTGAAAATTTACCACTGGAATGACTGGCTCGATAACCGAGCCAGTCATTCCAGTGGTAAATTTTTTTAAATACTGTTCCCTTGGTCTGCAAATGTACATTTTCTGAGAAAATTTAAATTTTCTTGAACAAATTATATGGTTAAAGTGTTAATGGCCATGCCGGACAAAATGACGGGGACAAAATGGCTTCTGCAGCACTTGACTAGTAAGGGTTAAATATGGGGGGAAACCATGAAGAAATCTCCCGAGAGGTTTGAATTTAAAGCTCTCCATTAATTAGGGAAACATCTGCACGAGATACGAGGCACTTATTTATTTCTGTGATTTTATGTCAAAATTTCAGCCAAATCGGATCAGTAGTCTCCATGATATCCGTAGATCCAGACTTTGGTCCGATCCGGATTCAGATTTTTTGTTTATACGAATCGCGACCAATGTCTGGAAATCCCAGTTTACGCTAAGTTCCTTTGCTTTACTAAATTTAAGCCAAGTCTGTGTTCTTTTTCACTCTTTACTTTATACAAATTTTCAGGTTAATTATTTAAACACTTATTCTTCATCATTTAATCACTTCTCCGTTTTAAATCCAATTTGGAGTGACAGCAGAGCATTGTACTAACTCCATTCATTGTAACTATTGGATTGCATATTAGGTGAGTCTATTGTTTGTACAGCCAGGGATTTCTTAAAGAGAAAGAGCACGTACAACTGGTCATTTATCAGTCTGCTCTTAGTGTAAGGACCTAGGACGTATTCATACCAGTACGCTCACTCAACTACACATATTTCAACACTATTCAGTTCAAGTGTTTCAATTTCCTAGAGAAAATAGGACAAAACTGTTGTGTATACATCAATGGCAATATTAATCTCTGTGATATTAGGACAGATGATCAATCGACCAACCACCTGTTTTACAGAGGTACTCTCTCGGCAGATTGTTTCACGAATAACTGCCAATTTATAAAGCTGAATAAAGGGCTCAATCTCTAGCTTTGCCCCGCCCATTTCTAGCCAAACTCCGTCGACGTTTTGCTCGTACTGGATCGATCGAATACTGAACTCCCACAATCCAAATATCAAGGTAACTATACAGGTAAGCTGTTAAATATTTTGAAACTAATATGACTGGGTGCTGTTGCTGCATATGGGCGCCCAGTTAAATTAGTATCAAAATATTCAACAGACTGTTTATTAAATAGAACCGACATGCAATTTGTACACTTGGCAGACTATTCAATGCTCATGACGGAGAGCTAGATATGTCATTCATTACCCATTTTGATTGTGATGTCATCCTACATGTGACGTAAATGATTGAGAAATCACGTACTTGAGTGACAGATCGGATTTATCCATTACCTTGAGTCCCATTCGTTTGCGGTCATCGTGCTCTGGATCGCAGGACCATCTCAAGAATGTTACTACATCTTTAGCAAGCTGACTTTGTGTAGCCGGCGTACCTGTAATTAAGAGAATAGCTAATCATAAGTCATCACAGAATGTGATTGAAATCTGCCATATTGTGCTAGGGTATTAGATATCCTTCTTATGAAATTTTCTAGGGATGCGAGTGACCTCACGATTCAACACTTGTTCACATGTGCATCAAATGTGCTGTATGGAGACATCTTATCATTCTTATACTATAAAAGATGTGTTATGACCATGTACTAAAGTCAGTGTGGCCTACTTTTTACAATTATCTTAGTCCCATTTTTCTAATAAGCCCCTATTTTTTTGGAGCCACACTGATTATCGTATATTTTAATGCAAGTGAAGCGCTCTTGTAAACCCGCCACAAAGTGTTCCCTCTTCCACATGTGTTAAATGTAAGACCAAAGGTCACATCGGATGAACTTGTTCTTAGGCGAGACAATGCCATCCATGTATGTTGAAATGGTGGACATTTTGTACTGATGTCATTTCTGGCTTTGACACACCCATTTCTAGCCAGGCTCCACTCATTTTGCACATGTACATTTGAATTTTAAAGTTTAGCACTTTGAACCCTGAATCTCAATTTCAAAGTAATTATACAGGTGAATTGATGAATACTTTAACCGTTTAATATCCAGATTTGGTCAGGAAAATAAAAATATTTGCTTTTCAAAATGAATGTCTATTTGCAGAACAAGAGTAGACTATTTTTGAAAATTTACCACTGGAATGACTGGCTCGGTAATCGAGCCAGTCAGTCATTCCAGTGGTAAATTTTCAAAATAGTCTTCTCTTGGCCCCACAAATGAACATTCCTTCGGCATAAAAAAGTTAAAACTAATTAGACTGGGAGATGTTGTTGCCTATGACAGCAATTTAGTTTCTGGTCCCTCCATTAAAGAATGCCATCGATACATGTTGACCACCGCTTATGAATGGTCAGCGAATGTTTAGTTAATAGTTCTGATAAAATGTTGATTAACTAGTACTGCGAATCATCTGGTGTTTGTTGCTGGACTTCTGGTGCAGAGAGATACATCACTGATACAGTGTCCATATGTGGACACACTTCAGGGTTTCCACACAGTGGCTTTCCACAATAATGAACACAATTCATGGAAGCACTCGGTGAGGCGAAACTGTAAGGTTAAATTTAAACGGAAGTCAACACAAGTTTTCCAGCAAAACATTTGCAAATTGAAACAACGAAAAGATAATACTCACACAAAAGTCAACGGATAAAGGCATTTTCATCTAGATAGAATGTGAGATATGCATAAATCAATAAATTGACAGAATTTATTCAAAGAGATATCATATAATTTTATGAAACTTCGGAGAGGAAATACATAACGCCGTCATCCACGCAACCTTTCTGGGAAACACCTCAAGATAGAGTCATGGGTCAAGAACATCTAGAATTTGTCTAGGCATAAGTAGCCAATAAAACCAAAATAACAATAAAACACTATCACCACATACCTTCTACCTTCTAGCATGACTAGATAAGTAATAAGAGGCTACGGAATAGAGTTATAGAATCAGTCCTTGGATCATTGCATTAAAGGCAATTGATAGCTTGTATGATTTCTCCAATCTGATATGATCCAAAGACTGATTCTGTAACTCTGTTCCATAGCTTCTTATTACCAATATAGACATGCATGCAAAGAAATGAGTAGATAATGGACTGTTGCAGTTTTAGCTATGCCCCGCCCATCTCTAGCTAAGCTCCAGCCATCATTCACTTGTTCGATCCCTGAACTCCCTGACTATCAATTTCCAGAAAACTATACATACAGGTAAGATGTTGAATATTTTGAAACTAATTTGGCTGGGTGCTACCTGACAGACTATCAAGCGTTTAGGGCGGACTAAATCTAGTCATTCATGACATAATTCTACACGTCACGTAGGTGATTATAACGTCATATGATGGATGGATGGATAAACTGGAAAAGTCCATTAAACATTTTGTAAATTATACAATCCAGTGAAGTACTATATACATAGGTCATACATACCATCTTCATACTCGAGCATGTCATTGAAGAGTGCCTGCACCATACTGAGGGAGCCGCCAGGGAAGTATGGGTTATACACCTGACCTTCACCAAGGTCAATACCAGCCGGTGCATCACAATATCCAGTCAAAAGGGAAAATATGTAGTCCTGGCAGAAAGAGAAGAGCAAAATGTGTCAGTCATAGAATATGTATGATTACTGTATTCTGCGGCTGTAGTAGTAGAAACACCCTCGGCCCAAATCCTTAGCTTCCTCGGGTCCATTCTTGACTTGAGTGTACTAAGTCCTGCTTTCTTGAGGTCACTTCATAGCATGCTTAGCAGATTTATGCAATGACGTCCTCTCCTGGTTTTGTATTTGCTGGCTCCGAGTAGGGTGAATTGCAAGGTTCTGTGCTGCTGTCTCTTCTGGCATCCTGAGCACATGGCCAAACAAGGACCATCTTTGCTGGGCGACTTTTAAAGACAGCGGCAACGTATTACACATTTTGTATAGGGATCTAAATGACATATGGAAATACAAGCACCAGATATTTCGGGCACGTTATATTGCGAAGTTCAGCACATAAATAAGTTAACACATTTTCGAAACGAAAAAGAAACATTTTAGTTCGTACAAATTTCAGAATGATGTAAGAAATGTACTGTTGAATATTTTGGACTTAATTTGATTGGACGCCATTGGTACATGGCTTCCAATCAAAGTAAGTCCAAAATATTCAACAGTTACATTTTACTTTGGAAACATGTTAAGTTATTTCTGAGATCTATTGTATGAGGGGACTGTAACCCTTAACAACACTAAATTTTAAGGCAAAAAGATATTTTTGAAAATTTACAAATGGAATGACTGACTGGCTCCATTAGCAAACCAGTCATTCTAGTGGTAGTCTTTTCTTGCGGTGTATTTGCGCATTCAAGGACAAGGCTATAAACTGGTCGCCAATCCTAGATTCATACGACGATGTAAATTTACCAGACAAGGTTTCTGAGGCCCATCTCACGGTGTTAATTTTGGCAACCATGTTGCTGTAAGATGATGTTGTTTCAAAAATGTACTTCAGCTTTTCTTCTAATGGCTTTTGCAATCTCGTATGTTTGACATTACCACATCATATGTGATAATGGCTAAGACTCTTATCGTATCTTTAACATGTTCATGGACCATCTGTCCTTATGAATCATCTGACTTCATGGACCCTCTGTCTTTGCGGATCATCTGTCTTTATAGACTAGCTGCCTTTGTAGACCACCTGTCTTTGTAGACCACCTGTCTTTGTTAACTATCTGTCTTCATGGACCCTCTGTCTTTGGGTCATTCCGTGCCAGATCACCCAATGGTAAACACACCACCATCACAGATTTCAACCAAACTGTGTGTACATGGTCATCTAAGGTTAAAATTACAAAATTTAAAAAAAAATTGAAATCCGACAAACGGATCACGAGTTATGGGCCTTTACCGGATCAGCCCGATTTTGATGAAATAAATGTTGTCTTAAAGTTAATGTCATAAGGATTCCAAATCTGTTTTCACAACTGAAATCCGACAATTATGACCATTAATGACCTTTGCAATAACATTGTGGAACTCGTGATCTGAAAAGGAAATTTACATCTGTATATTGTCTGTTAAGTTAGCTAAAACATATTATAAAAGCTAAGGTGTTTTTTCTTTCATTTGTTTATAATAAGTAATTGAATATAGGTGTCATGCAGATATGAACATTCTACAAAATTAGTCTGTGTAGTAAGCTCCCCTACAATCTTAAATAAACTTAACCATTGACGTTGAGATGTGTACAGCAGGGCGAGTCCACTTTTAGGCATGACTGCATTCGCATTAATAACTGCACAGAGGGTGTGAGCAGGCTTAGTCAATCAGAATGCTGTGTGCGGTGTATTTCTAAAATATGCGCTGATTATTTGCGCACCATTTCTGGTAAATGCACCCATCTAATTCTGGTAAATGCTAGGAATGTTTTTCACGGGGTGTTTTATGTCAGCGTGCATATAAATATGATGATACAGGGAGTGTTCAGGGTAATTTTTATGTAGCCTATATTCACCAGCTTTCACTAAAGATGATATGATTACAGATTGGAGTCTATCATAAAATAAACAGTCTATTTTCGTGGTACTGTTACATGCGATTGAGAGCAATTATTTTAATACTATTGGCCATCCAATAAAACTGAATATCCGGTTAAAACCGGTTTTATAATCAACACTAGTGTTGGGAATTGGTAATATTTTTGTGATCGATGATTGGTTTAGCAAACCAACCGATGATCGATTAATGATCAATCATTTCCCTTTCCCGTTTCGGCCATTGTTATATCTAATAGTGCATAGTGATTCTTCATAACAGATATGAAATGATATGATAATTGGCTACAGGCAGATAAATCTATTCCTTAGAGTGTAACTTCATAAAAACCTTTCATAAAATTTACTTCAGATGGCTGTATCAGCGACTATGAATGACAAAATAAGCTAAATAACAAATACAACCAATCATCGATTTTGGACAATCATTATCGATGTGTTGATTGAACATGTAAACCGCCCAATGATCGATCAAATCGATTAATTGGAACACCACTAATCAACACCGTCAACGGTTTCATTTTTTCCAAAACCGCACAGACCTATGCGGACCTTCTGCTGTCATGGACCCTTTGTCTTTGCCGAACATCTGTCTTTATAGACCATCTGCCTTTGTAGACCACCTGTCTTTGTTAACTATCTGTCTATATGGACCCTCTGTCATTATCTGTCTTTGTGGCCCATCTGTTTTGTGCACCATCCCCTGATAGCAAGCGCTACTGGGCCAATACAGACCTGCATTGATCCAGTACTGGTCCAGTAAGAGGCATTATCAGGTCTGTCTTTGTCAACCATTTGAGGACCCTCGGGCCCCTCTTTAGAGTCGACTTAACAGTTTTTAAGTAGTCATGGAGAAATGACAGCATTACAACACCATCCGCAAACTCAAATTATGATTACACTGCGATTCCATACGCTGAATGATCTATCTATATTGTCCATCTCGGGTGACTGGATTGAAGCAATCCATACCTTTCAAGCACTGAAATCCAGGGGTGAAAATTACAGCCTAAACGTGATAAATTTATTGATTCTGGCTATTAGATTGTAAAATCTCAAAATATGCTTCTCTTGGTCTGCAAATAGACATTCTCTTGGAGAAAATTAGAATATTCTTGAACAAATTTGAGTGTTAAAGGTGCATATTTACCCCCAAAATGCTTGAAAATAAACTTGCTAAAATGGTATACTTTTAGAGGCTTAAATTGTGTACCATAATGTAACGCAACGAAAGAAATCTTAACATATGAATAAATTAATATAATTTTCCTCGTTGTGAAGTTGAATTAAGGGCACATGTCTCTAATTCAAATTGACAATTTAAAAAAATTCTCATTTTTATGTAATGAAATCATCATACTTATGTTAAGATTTAGTTCGTTTCATTTACATCTAGGAACATAATTTAAGACTCTAAAAGTATAAAATTTTAATTTTATTCTCACACATTTTAGTGTGAAAATCCCCCTTTAAAAGGTTAAAACTGATTATAGCACGACTCCTCACTTCGAGAACAAGGAAAATTTTGGGCCAACCATTGGTTTTTAATTTTTTTAATGCAGGCTGGTATCAAAAATATTGCCAGACTCACATTTACGATTCAAGAAATTTTATAAATCGCATTGTGGCACACTGAAATATCATCAGCTAAATCCTGTCTCCAATTGGGGTCAAATCTGTGAAAATCAGCAAGGCTATAAATCGCCAGAATATTACTGTCACTTACGCTAGAATTTTGATAGTCAACCTCTCCTCCAAAAATCACAAAGACCATTCAGCAAAAATATTTTTCTCGGAAGGAACAAATATTTATATACCATTAAATGGAAATTTTAGCTTTCTATTGGTTGCTGACATTATTTTTTCATCAGCATTCACTAATGCAAAATAACGGCTTCCAGTCAAAGTAATTTCAAAATATTCAACAGAATAAGTTTTATCTCCAAAGAATCTACTTTATTCAGTGATTTGTCGGTGACTGGTTTAAATGGCTATATTTATCTAGTTCTCAGCGTAGCCGCTACAGACAAATTTGACTATATATATATATATATATATACACCTGTGCAAAAGTTAAGCACCAGCAAAAACAATAGAACGTAGAAACATGATGGTACAACTAGGCTGCTATACTTTTTGTCCCCGCGTTAGCCGACATAATTCCAAGTACGAAATGCACATGCATGCATGACTTCACGCCGCTTGATGTCCGTGCGTGGCGGGAAACAGCACACGTGTTCAGTTATGTAAAAGTCCAGTTTGAGGTGTAGAACATTACATACAGATTTAGGCGACAAGATTAGGAATTTTGTGTTCATGACCGTGGTTTATTTGTACAGAGAGAATTAGCTCTTGATTGTGAACCGCTATGGCAAGACGAAGGTTAAGTGATCGTGTGAAATGGCAAATCATAGGCATGCATACCACTGGTATGTCATGCAGAGAGATTGGCAGACAGCTGAACATTAACCATACTGTAATCAGTCGTTTGATTGCAAAACATGGGCAAACTAACGAGGTGAAGGACAGGCCTAGATCTGGAAGACCGAAGAAGACTACTGCCCGTGATGATCGAGCCCTAGAACGCCTTGTTAGGAGATCTCCATTCACCAACAGCAGAGTGCTCAGCCAGCAATGGGAAACGCGCAATAGAGTGTCAATGTCTACCGTCAAAAGGAGACTGTATGCTGCTGGCATGAAAGCTAGGAGACCTGTCAGACGTCCTCTCCTCACTGCACACCACAAAGAGGAGCGTCTGAGGTGGTGCAACGAAAGAAGACACTGGAACATGAGATCCTGGAGACGGGTACACTGGTCCGATGAAAGTCGGTTCCTGCTTCATGCCACAGATGGTCGAACTCGTGTATGGAGGTCCAGACGCACGGCGTACGACCAACGTAACATCATGGAAGAAGTTCCATTTGGTGGAGGTTCCGTTATGATATGGGGGCGCATCTCATTTGATTGTAAGCTGGATCTGTTGACTGTACCTGGAACACTAAATGGACAAAGATATCAAGATTCCATACTGGATAGAGTTGTGGTCCCTCATTTTGTAAATCATGCACCTGGAACCCACCCTATATTCATGGATGACAACGCCCGACCACATCGTGCTAGAGCTGTGCATGAATACCTCCGCCAGAATGCCATCGAAACCCTACCATGGCCAGCAAGGAGCCCTGACATGAACCCTATTGAGCATATCTGGGACATTCTGGGAAACATGGTGAGAAGGAGGGATCCTCCTGTGCAGAACCTACAGGAATTAACAGACGCACTCCATCTTGAATGGCAACGAATACCACAATGGCGTATCAGTCGGTTGGTGACCAGCATGAGACGTCGTGTCCAGGCCGTCATCCAGGCACAAGGTGGATATACCCGGTATTAATAATGACAGTCTCAAACTCGTGCACAGATGTTAAACTTCGTTTTCAGACACCATTAATGACAATCTAGCCACGTGTGTCAACTGTAGGGCAATAGTTGTCAGTTGTGTCAACGTAACCATATTCAGGCCTCGTTTTCAAGTTCAAACAAAAACATACAGTGTTTCCCCACAATCATAATCAGCATTCCTCTAGTTGCATTATTACCTCTTGCACTAAGATGGATGGGTACATAAATGTTTATGCTATTGCTTTCTTCATAGCACATGAATATACCCTCGCATGTGCGTAAAAATAGGGTGGTGCTTAACTTTTGCACAGGTGTATATATATATATATACGTGTATATTTTATATACATGGATTGTAATATTCACCTCCGTTCCATGCCTGGCTAGAATAACAAGGCTGAGATCTGGTGGTAATGCTCCGTTGTTAGCAAACCTAGCCTCCTCGTCATTTCTGTATGGATTTGGCCACGCATCAGCCAGTTTTCCAGGTCGCTTAAACATATTTCCTTCTTCATCTGGTCCGTCGATAATTTGAGCCTGTGGTAGCAAAATATGACATACAAAAATTTAAAGCTATCATAAAAATGTATAGATATTATAGACTTTATATATAACAAGTCTCAAAATAATTCCAGGTTCCAAATTTTGGAAAAGGACATTTTTTTCTTAATAATTGATAAAGTGCTCTCGATAGACATGTTAGAATGAAATGCATATATTAACCCCTTCATTGCTGAATTTCCTTCATCACAAACTCAAGACAATGCAGGAATGCTGTTGAATATTCTGAAATTAATATGCCTTAGGCAGCGATGGATTCCAGTTAGTTATATTAAAACTGTATCACTCATATTAGCCAAAAATGCCTTCTGTAGTGGTCTTGAGAAATGTCAATTTGCAGACCAAGCAAAGACTATTTTTTACAATTTAACAGTCATTCGAGTGGTACAATTTAAAAATAGTCTTCTCTTGGTCTTAAGACTATAAACAAGATGCATATTGACGCTTAACATTATTAAATGCATGAATACGACCATTATTTTAATCCATGGGTAAACTCCAGAATATTTTCTAAATATATTGCCAGGAACCGGAGTCAGAAATTGTGGGTTGCGAGGGTTTAAAAAGACATGACATTTAACCCTTTAATGGTTAAATTTTCTCCAAAAAATTTTAATATCTGCCTACTGCATGCCCATTTACAGGCCAAGAGAATACAATTTTTGAAAATTTATCATTGGAATGACTGGCTTGGTTATCGAGGCAGTCATTCCAATGGTAAATTTTCAAAAATTCTAATCTCTTGGTCACTAAATGAACATTACACAAGACAATAACAGAGGCCATTTGGGCTGGTATGACTAGTAAAGGGTTAATACATACATCTGCCGCTTCTGCCTTTGCCTCCGCCTCTGAGAAGAAGACACCGACCATCTGTCGGTAGTGAAGATACCTCATACTGTGACACGCCGCGCATACCTCTTTGTATACCTTGTAACCTCGTCGGACACTGCAACAGAGCAGCATAATTAAATATTTAACCCTAAAATTTGTTCAAGAAAATTTTCTCATAGAAAAGGTCCATTTGCAGACCAAGATTATTTTTGAAAATTTATTACTGGAATGACTGGCTCGGTTATTGAGTCAGTCCAGCGGTACCATAAATATACACAAATTATTTCTCTTGATCTGCAAATGGACATTTCTCAAAACCCCTGCAGAAGCCGTTTCTGGCCGGCTTGTGGATTAAATGGTTAATTAAGACTACATCTACATGTACATGTCGCATCGTAATATTGTAATAACAATGACCATAGCCTCCAACAAATGGCACAGCGAATGAAGTGGCTGATATGAGACCCACAACATCTATGCTGAGAATAGAAGACTAATAACATATAACAGCCATAACACTGGGAATTGACACAAAATTAACTTACATATTTATGGTTCTTTAGACCGAGTTATTATAAAAAAATTTGGTATAAATACAAATAGCCAAACACATAACAAACATACTGTCTTCACAGTTTACAATTGGGGAAAATTGATTTTGTACCTATACTATATAGAAGCTATGGCAGACTGGCTGGCTTACCGGAAGTACTTATAATATTGTTGGTGGTAGTTAATATGACGAAATGTGTCACCAAAGTCTTATCCTTTCCCACTAACGCTCATAATTTTCAAGAGTGATAACGAAAAGACGCCCCTTGGCATTAGCTGTACTAATGGGCTTTCGTTCCATTAGCCCTTTAATGGTCATGCCAGCCAAAATCGGCCTCTGTTATGGCCTTGTGGAATGTCCATTTACAATGTTGAAAATTTATCACTGGAATGACTGGCTCGATAACCGAGCCAGCCATTCCAGGGATAAATTTTCAAAAATTTAATCTCTTGGGCTGTAAATGGACATTCAATAGGCAGATAATTAAATTTTCTGGACTAAATTTTACTATTAAGGGGTTAATCTCGCAGTACTTATCGGCTAACATGGCTAAATACTATATATTTAATCTAATTCTAGACACAGCTTCATCGCGCAAAATGTACATAACAAGGACAAATTTGTCCAATGCCTGCGTCGTTGATATATTTTTCAAATGTGCCGCCATGAGGTTAAACATTGTTGCTCAAAGCTATTGCATTTTAGCTTTTGACACCAATATTGGTATCTTCGGGCCACCACAGACAAACATCCAACCAAGTTTGGAGAAAATCGCTTCTATAAACTTAGTTAATGAAAAAATGTCTATTTTGAAAACTGAAAAATGTTGCGTTCTAGGTTTTGACATCAAGATTGACATTTGACTTCGGGACACCACGGACAAACATCCACCCAAGTTTGAAGAAGAAAAAGACAAAGAAGAAAGCGAAGACGACGGGCGACGAAGCACTCCACGCTCGCATTAACCCTTGCATCTAGCAACATGGGTAAAAATCCCCACTCATCAGTCAAGTGAAATTATCCATCGCATGCCTTCTCCTGAACAATCATGACTCACGCTGCATGATCCAGTGAATTTAGATGTCCCTTGTGTGACCATGGATATTTAGGAGGATGAAGTATTAGGTCACTTGCAAGAACCGCCTGACTCATAGCCACCGCTACCCCGGCACCACCGACAGCCAGTGCACCGCATAGCGCTACAGCCTGTGGAGAGAGAATGGTCTCACACTATCAAATACTCAGTGTTACAGCATGTGGAAATAGATTATTATATACATGTACGAAGTTCAGAGGCCAGTTTCGGCTGGCTTGTCCAATAAACAACTGTTAACGCTTTAACACTCATATCAGCCAAAAACGGTTTCAGCAGTGGTTTTGAGAAATGTCCATTTGCAGACAAAGAGAAAACTATTTTTTTTAATTTAGCACTGGAATGCAGGAAATGTCAATTTCCCTTTCTCCGAGATCTAACAATACTCACCATTCTGTTACTTCTGATATACAGCTGGCCCTGACAGCGGCTCTAGGATTATAGACTTAGAAAGCTTTACCGACTCCTGGGAACCGGGTACTCGGCTCCCCACTGCCGAGTACCCGTTTACCATAGAGCTCATATTGTTTGCATAGCCACCAAACAAGAGAAAACTATGGCTTGCCTCCGTGGGGCTGGGAGGCTGGGTCCGTAACAGAATGGTGAGTATTGTTAGATCTCGGAGAAAGGGAAATTGACATTTCCTGCATTCTCCTTCGATCAATACTCACCATTCTGTTACTTCTGATATACACCAGATTTGATCAGTAACCTGGTGGGAAGGGGCAAGCCATAAATGCTAATTTTGCCCCTTGGAGAAAGATTTTAGACTTCAAACTTGACTAACGGAGACCTAAAAGGACCGTCAAGTTCACGGAACCGAATCACATTCGCGTCACAGTCCTTCCCCCTTTTTCCTCCTAAGAAAAGGGAGAGAACTAACGAACATGTATCTCGCCTGAAAACACAAATATGCCAAGAGGGTTAACTGCTCCCTGCATACTCCATGTATTAGCCTGGGAATGAGCATGAATATATAAGATGAATGAACATGATACATATCCATGATACAAAAAACTCTCACTATTGAATTACCTTATGATAATTGGACTTCAGACGTACCGCCTCCAACCATTCACCGGTTCGGCCATCAGTGACACAATCTGGTTGACATCCTCTCGCCTGACCATGCCTGCTTTAGGTTCTTTTCTTACCGAAGTGAGAAAAGGGTGAAAAGCAGTGTGGTCACTAACTATCGTTTCAAAACAGCTAAAGCGAGTGGATTGGCTGAGTCTGACACATCCCTCATATAGTAATCCGTGAATGAGGACTCACAGTGCCATTGTGCAACGGCCATGATGTCCTATAACGGAACACCATTGTAAAGGGCGGTCGAAGCGGCTATTCCTCTGACATTGTCTGCCCTTACGCCTTGCACCTGGTGCCCAGTCGCCATCTCCTGAGTAGTCTGAATGCATTCGACCACCCAACGAGAGATAGTATCCATGGATGCGGCGCCATAAGACTTTTTATGGCAGATCCACAGATGTCTATCGTTCGACCGTAACGAGTCAGTCCGTTTCTTGTACTTAGTCAAAGCACGGACCGGGCACCAGACACTGGCATCACGATCAAACCTAGTTAACTTCGGTATAATGATCGGTTTGCCGGGATATCTCAAAGATTGGTTCTTTGACATAACCTCTGCTCTTGGCAGAAGACGCAGACCTTCTCCAGAAACAATAAATCGGTTCCTCTCTGCCGAAAGCGCATGGATCTCACTGCGCCTTCTAGCTGAGGAAGCTGCCAATAGAAAGACCGCCTTTAGAGTCAAATGCTTTAGACTAGCCGAACGCAACGGTTCGAAAGGGTGCTTGGCCAGTACATTAAGCACTAAAGATAGACTCCAGGCTGGAATGACTACCGGTTGTCTCGGTCGGAGATTGCTCATTCCCTTCAACATCACATTTAACTGGGCCACCTCTGGACTATCCCTGTTGGCTAGACAAGGGATAACTGATGCCAAAGCTGACTTGTATCCAGCAACTGTGACGGGAGCTAGTCCTCAAAAGAACAGCTCACAGAGAAAGTCTGCTATTTGCTGATAGTGGATTGAAAAGTATCAATACCCTTTTCTTCACACCAGTCTGCAAATCTGTTAACCTTGTTGTTATATGACTTGAAGGTTGACATCCTTCTCGCAGCCGCGATGAAATCAGCAGCCTGTCGAGAAAAGCCTTCCGACGTGGAACGTTGTTTGATAACATCCACGCAGTCATTGAACATTTCGGGACACTCGTGTAGGAAGCGTCCCTTGGCCTGGGAGATTATGTTCGGAATCTCGGGCAACTGCACAGGATTTTCCACCAGCAGATCTAGAAGATCCGTGAACCACGCCCTGCTCGGCCAATACGGCGCTATTAGCAGGACCAGACACGGTTCCTCCCTGACCTTCACCAAAACCTTCGGTAGAAGAATGGTGGGTGGGTACGCGTAAGCGTGCATCCCTCTCCAGCTTATCGCCAGAGCGTCTGTATCGACGGCATTTGGATCTGTAATCGGCGAGACATATGTCATGATTTGACCATTTTCCTTTGTGGCGAACAAGTCCACGTTGGGTTTGCCCCAATGCTCGAAGATCCGTCGCAGAACTGGAGGGTTGAGGGACCATTCTGTTGGCAGGATTCTCTGTCTGCGAGACAAAGCATCCGCCAGAATGTTCAATCGGCCAGGAATACGAGCTGCTTTCAAAACAACCGAGTAATTCCTGCACCATTGAATCAAGTGCCACACCCTGATACACAGAGTGGGCGACCTGGTCCCGCCTTGGCGATTTATATATGATACTACTGTCGAATCGACCGACCGTATCAATATCACCCTGCCCCTGATCATCGGAAGGAACTCTTCCAACGCCAGTTCCACTGCCATCATTTCCAACAGATTGATATGCAGCTGACTCTCCGGGAGAGTCCATGTGCCCGAGACCTGGTTCTCCCAGGCAGGCACCCCACCCTTCCAGCGATGCATCCGTGTAGACGGACAGCTGGGGGCGGGGTAGGTGCAGCGAAACCCCTAATAGGAGATTCTGACGCTGTTTCCACCATAGAAGATGCGATATTATCGGCTCCAAAACTGGCAACAGTTTTGACAGGGGTTCTGTTCTCTGTTTCCACAGAGACATCAGATACAACTGGATAGGCCTTCGCATTAGAGCATCGTACGGGATAACCTGCTCCATGGAGACCATCATGCCCAGCATCTGAAGGAACCGCCTCGCCTTGAATGTGGTTTCCCACTCGAAAACTCTTGAGGATGGCTAACAGAGACACCACTCTGGGCTCTGACGGGTAAACCCTGCCCTCCTCAAGGTCGAATCGCATCCCCAAATAAACGAAACGTTGAGTGGGCGTCAACTCGGATTTCTCCTCGTTGACTATGCAGCGTAGATCTGAAAGTAACTTCAGAGTCAGAGCAGTATCCACGTTCAACCTGGCTGCCGAGTCTGCCTTAAGCAGCCAGTCGTCTATGTAGGTGTGTAGCGCCACGTTCTCTTTTCTGAGAAACGCTGTCACCGCAAGGACCACTCTTGTGAAAACCCTCGGAGCTGTCGACAGGCCAAACGGGAGACTGTAAACTCCCATACTTGATTCTGAAACGCAAATCTCAGAAACCTGTGCCAACTCCGATTCATAGGAATGTGGAAATATGCATTTTTCAGATCGATCGATACACACCACATTCCTTTCCTCAATCCCGCATTACCGACCTCGGCGTTTCCATTTGGAACCGAGGCGTATGGATAAACCAATTTAATGGCCTGAGATTGAGTATGGGTCTCCATCCCCCTGTGCTCTTGGGGACAAGGAACATGTTTGAATAGAAGCCTGATGTGTTTCGATTTGCTGGTTTTATTGCTCCCTTCAGAAGCAAACCCGACACTTCCTTTTGAACGGCTTCTAACTTGTCTGGCTCCCTTGGTACGGGTGTCCAGACAGGTGCCAAAGACAGATTTTGTGGTGGAAAGTCCCACCACTCCGGCATGTAACCCTGGGATAACCATCCCTGGACCAGACTGTCTGACGTCACACCTTGCCAGGCCTCGACGAAACGCATGAGCCTTCCACCCACCATAGACGCCTCGACGTCTAACGGGGTTGTCCGGCTCGCAGTCCGCCCCCCCCCCCACTCTTTCTTAACGAGAGAGAGAGAGAACCATTTCGTTCTAGGCACGACGGGTATAACTGGCACCGCTGTTCCTGTCGCACAGGCGCGGTCCAGGCGGATATGAAGGGAGCTTTCGTACCCTCAGGTACGCTTCGGCCCCTTCTGTCCGCCCTTTGAGGCCTTACCCTTACCCTTCCCGCCTCTAGGGCGGTCAGGAGCAACATTGGGGAGGGTAGGCGCCTCTACAACCTTCCTGGGCTTCTTCGCCGGCGGCGGCTCTGAAACCCCAGCTGAAGCAGAAGTCGCAACAGGCCTAGCTTTCGCCTTGCCCTTATGCTTCTTCTGCTCCTTTGAAGGTTGTCCCGTTAGTGGTTTCCCCACAGGCCCTAGTGCATGCGCTTGCCGCACTAGCTCTAGCTGTAGGTTTACCGCTAACCGATTCTGCGCGATACTGGCGGTATCCTCTAAGATGGCCCACGCTTGGCCACCGAAGATGCTAGGCCCTGTCAGGGGTGTCCCAAGGAGACGCTCCCTGACTGCCGTAGCCGGACGCATATGGTCAATGACCATTTGCCTCCTGGATTTCGTCACACGCGCTTGCACCCTTGCAAATGCGTCCATCGACAGCACCAGGCCGTCATTGACACATGAAAGCGCCACAGGTGGCACAGGGTGGCCTGCCCCGCTTCAGCCCACACCGACTGAAGGAGACGATAAGAGTGGTTGGCAGCGCTCATTGCTGCCCTCACACCCTCATCGCATAGGGACAGGACTTCTTCCTGGTGTACCTGAGACTTGTCCACAAGTGCCGGACCGGGGTGACCCGGCACGGCACTCTGGACACCCAGTACCCATCGGTCATCCTCCGTGACTACACCATACCTGTCGTATTCCCCCCGCGGAATACGACATCTTGCCCGCACCTCCCTGGAGGCCGCAGGGAGCTGACCCTTGGTCATCAGTTGTTTGCTATAAATAGCATCCAACCATTCTATGAACCGTGGATCCAGTCCCACTGACTGGATCCGGGCCGCGGGCAAAATCCCCGTCCTGATCGACGCAACCGACGGACGGGGCGCATCTTCATCGGCCGTGGCCGAAACCACAGACGGGTCAACCCTGGCTAGCCACGCCAGAGCATCTGACCAATCTACCTCCGATGAAGACACCCCCGCAAATACGTCACCCGTTGACGTGCTCACGGGTCTGCCAGCCACGGCCTCCCAGCAAGGAGCCACGGCTGACACGCCAGGCACTCCGGTACCACACGGTTCCGCCGCCACCCCATGAAACACTCCGGTCCATGGGGTAGGTCCGCACGGAAAACCGTACGGACCCGTAGCAGTCGCGGAACCATAGCCGGACACGGGCGTCCACGGCACCCCACGTCCGACTGCCGGACCAGGCGAGATAGGTGAGTACCACGCCCGGCCCGGCACACCCGTTCCCGTGACGGCTGGTGCCAAACCAAGCCGCACGGAACCGGTGCACGGTAACGGATTTGCCTCAGCCACAGGCGGAGCCGCTGACCTGGCTTGCGCCAAACCAGACAAATGGAGGCCGGTTCCGTCTAGGACGGAATCAACCTCCATATTCTCCACCTGCGGCTTCACGGGCCGCAGCAACCTCTCCTCCTCGGCCTCCTCGTCTTCAGACTCCGAAGAGTCGTCACTAGACGAGTCAACCGTGGAACCGTCCTGGCGGACGGCTCCCACACCTGACAGACCGGCCACCGCTACTGGACCACCCGGAGGTGGCCGCAGAGAAACAGAAACCCGTCTGGCCAAAGCCAGACGGGACTGCCAGGGGGCCGTACGAGACGGCCCCCTCGGTAACCAGTCCAGAATCCTGTCCGAGGACAGGATCCGTACCAGGCATGGGGAGAAACTGCCCCCCAACCTTTGGTAGCAGGGACGACACCAGCGTGGTCAGAACGCTATGCAGAAAAACCCTGCAGAGCCGGACCAAACCACGCCGGCGGTGCCATCTCCGCCACCTCCAGCTGGGGACGTGGAGCACCCGCACCGGCCGAACCGGGCGCTCCACGATTTACTCTCGGACCGCCTGACCCCGCGTCAGACCCAGCCAAGTCCTTCTGGGCAAGGAACTTAACCATCGTTTCGACGGACCACACTGCACAAACATTACACCTATGATCTATATTACACAGGGCACACATAAAACAGACATGGTCCTTGAACATTACACGGACAAACTTATGGCAGTCGTCACATGATGGCGGGGCTGGCTTGGCCTATAAAATAAGCACAAACCTACAATAAACAAGCGGAACGAGACCCGGATGGAAGGCAGACAATTAATTTTCAAATAATTTGACTCATAAATTAACCGTAACCTCCCCGCACCCCACCCCGCCACGTTACAACAATGATCGCATTGATTATGACGACAAGTACGCGGCGGGCACAACACACCCATAATAGATCCTCCAGGATGTGTAACGGCTCCAGGAATCATATTGCATAGCATTCAGGGTATATTTACTAATCAATATAAATTATACTCCTAACGAACGCAGCACGATATGTGAAGAAAACAACAAAATGTATAACAAAACTGCTGTCTCACACGGTAAAACCGCAGACCACACATCTACTCAAGAATTTTGAAACCACCGATCATTGCAAACCGATCGTGATCGCACGTAAACTTGATCATTCTAAAGTTTCTGGTACCATTTTTAGTACGCAGCACCCAGAATAAGATGCGCGAATTAATGAAAAATTTTTCTTCACATAAACATCCGAGCGACCGGGTGTGACGTCACCCGCTCGGATTCTACGGAGAACGACGTCAGCCGATATTCGTGTTAGAAATACCGTAGCAAACACCTATTTTCATATCTGCCGATCGCCTGTTGGGGTTTAAAGGCGATCGTCTGGCATATATCGTTGTTAGCACACGTCCCAGATTCTATGGGGACAGAAATTGGAACATGCGACACAACGAAATTTAGAGACCTAAGTCTTTTAACTATGGATAATAAAGAACAATACAACCTGGTTGTCTTGGGCGGTATTCTCCATAGTCCTTAGTTAATCCTTTCAGAACACACAAACTATCACTGATTAAAGACTTAGATTATTTTAAAACACTAAAATCCTTAATGCAAAAAGCATGTATTGCTCTTGTCGCTATGCAAACAAGAATGAGCTCTATGGTAAACGGGTACTCGGCAGTGGGGAGCCGAGTACCCGGTTCCCAGGAGTCGGTAAAGCTTTCTAAGTCTATAATCCTAGAGCCGCTGTCAGGGCCAGCTGTATATCAGAAGTAACAGAATGGTGAGTATTGATCGAAGGAGAATGTCTGTCATTCCACTAGTAAATTTTAAAAAACAGTCTTCTCTTGGTCTGCAAATGGACATTTTCTATGAGAAAAGTGAAATTTTCTTGAATAAATTCGAGGGTTAAAAGGTTTAGAAACCTCCAGTTTCTGGCTACTATGCTTCATGTTCCAGAGACAAATCACCACACCAAGCCCAAGACATGGTCATGCCATAGATATAAACATCTCTCAAATGATCATGGCACTCACACATCACACATAGTGGGGCGGATATGTAACAAATTTGAGGTAAGATGTTCCATTCTGGCAGAAAGCATGAAATTTGGCATATAGGTGGTTTACGGTATGCTGAACATAATTAGATGCGGTGCCACGTGATTCTACCAAGGGAACCCATTCAAAATGGCGGATTCAAAATGGCCGCCTTCCTAGCGCAAAATCTGCATTACCCAAGTTCTAGATGGAGTAGAGGGCTGGAATTGATGTCAAATTAAGGGTTTCTTGGGTCACTGGTTATGATTTTACCCATTACAATACTCTAAATGGATAAACATGCTGAAAAATATATTATTATTATTATTATTATTATTATTGTTGTTGTTGTCGTAACATTTGTAAATTAGTAGTATTATTGCTAAACGTTTGTACACACATGTTCCGGGCGGAACATTTTAGAAACAAGTTTTCGCTACTCAAAACAATTGGTCTACACGTTTTCACCAGTAAAAGTAATTGTATGCCAGCCCCTCGCTTCGCCAAGCATTATTTCGTTGCAGATTTTCATATAATTATTGTAGTTTCCTAAACTCACACTGACTATGTAAATATATCAGGAGAATACATAGCTGCATAGCAATCACGCACACGAGTATTGTGCTCTGCTTATAGACAGAGACAATAGCCTATTATATTCTCGCATTCAAGTCAATATGTCAAAGAAAGTGAAATTGACATCTGATCCCACAGTGGATTTAGCACGCACAAACTGGTCCCTGTGTGTTATTTGCCAGCAGTCCACAACGGAGCATCTCATAGATCCATGTAGTAATACAAATCGTGACAATGTGATTACGAGTTATAGGTCATCAGCTGATAACCTTGATAGGCTACAGCAACTCCATGCCCTTCCACCATACCTGGATCTATGTAGGTTGAATGATGGATCTGGAATTGCGGAGACGCTCATAGAAAACTGTGCTAGGTGGCAATCTTGTTGGCATCTCTGTAGCCGGATTCGGGTTGATCGCGCCGTGAAAAGAAATGTGAAATTAGAATCCAGCGAGGATCTCAGGTCACCAGTCAAATCTAGATTGAGGTCTAATTTCACTATGCCAAGCATAAATGACCCCACTCAACCACTGTGCTTTTTCTGTGACCAACCGATAGAGCATGACATTCATAGAGCCGCAACAGCAAAATTTGACCAAAACATACGCAAAATGGTGACAGAACTGAGAGATACTAAACTTCTTGCTAAAATGTCATCTGGAGACATGACAGCATTGGATGCTATTTACCACAAGACTTGTTTGACAAAACTATACACACGACATAGATCTCTTTCGAGAAGTGAATCTGATATTGCTGACGATATGAAACCTGACTCTGTTGCTCTTGCAGAGCTAATATCATACATGGAAGATCGTCAAGCCTCTGAGCATCCTATTGGTAGCATATTTAAGCTTTCTGATTTAACACGATTATACACTCGCCATCTTGAACAACTTGGTGGTTCTATGCTAAGTAAAAATTAACTCTACCAGGTTGAGGGAAAAGATCTTGTCGAAAATGCCAAATGTGGAGTCAAACAAGAGTAACTATGAGGTGATTCTCACATTCAAGAAAGACATAGGCCATGCTCTATTACTAGCCACCAAAAATGATTCTGATAGTGACGCAATTGCATTGATGAGGGCAGCTCAAATAGTCCACAAAGAGATTTTTCAGATTAAGTATGATTGCAAGGGTTCACTTGATGCTGACCAGTATGACAACTTACCTCAATCACTTGTTACTTTAGTTCAGATGATACTTGGCGGTACCAACATTCATAATCAAAATGAGAATTCCCAAACTATCATGGGGGAAGTGTCGTCATTGACCCAGCTACTCATCTTTAATGCTATTAAAAGAGCGCGTAAAAGCAGTATGGGAACTCGCTATAATCCTGATCGTGAAACAGCATTGCCACTCTACCTAGGCCTACTAATTCATGCCAAAACGTGAAAGCGGGAGCTTGTGGATGAACTCTTCAGACATGGCCTTTCAGAACCCTACGATCGTGTCATGCAGCTCTCCACTGATGTAGGAAATAAGGCTATAGACATGTTCAAAAAGGATGGGGTTGTTTGTCCGACTCACTTGCATGGTAATCTGTTCACAACTGGGAACCTTGATAACATAGACCATAATCCTACATCTACATCAGCACGAACTGCATTCCATGGGACAGCAATCTCATTAACACAACATTGTTCAGACACAAATACTGGGGTCATTCGAACTCTTGAACAATTGACACCAAACGTTGTACAAAAATCCACCACCATCCATCCATTAGCCGAGACGTACACAGTTGTGAATCCAGCTGCTTTCCCAAGTGATAATCCTCTGCCTTCTCGAGCTGTTGACCCTTTGATTTCCAGTGATACCATATTAATCTTAGATAAGACTCAAATTGCGTGGCTGGACAAGATAAACGAACACTCGATCGAGGGCGATATGTATGGGACACCCCTAATTTGACATTAATCCCATCTCTCTACTCCGTCTAGAGCTTGAGTAATGCAAATTTTCCGCTGGGAAGGCGGCCATTTTGAATCCGCCATTTTGAATCGGTTCCCTTGGTAGAATCACGTGGCACCGCATCTAATTATGATCAGGATACCTTAAACCACCTATATGCCAAATTTCATGCTTTCTGCCAGAATGGAACATCTCTTTCACATATCTGCCCTACTAATGTATACACCTGTGCAAAAGTTAAGCACCAGCAAAAACAATAGAACGTAGAAACATGATGGTACAACTAGGCTGCCATACTTTTTGTCCCCGCGTTAGCTGACATAATTCCAAGTACGAAATGCACATGCATGCATGACTTCACGCCGCTTGATGTCCGTGCGTGGCGGGAAACAGCACACGTGTTCAGTTATGTAAAAGTCCAGTTTGAGGTGTAGAACATTACATACAGATTTAGGCGACAAGATTAGGAATTTTGTGTTCATGACCGTGGTTTATTTGTACAGAGAGAATTAGCTCTTGATTGTGAACCGCTATGGCAAGACGAAGGTTAACGCGGGGACAAAAAGTATGGCAGCCTAGTTGTACCATCATGTTTCTACGTTCTATTGTTTTTGCTGGTGCTTAACTTTTGCACAGGTGTATATAAGAAGTCACACATGTCAGAGAAAAGTTGCTCATGTTTTTGATCTATGAAGTCACAACATGTTTCCGTTAAAGTCTGCATGGCCGATATGGTTAACCATCATATTTGTCAAAGAAAATACAGATTTTCTCATTGAAGATGTCCATTTGCGCTCTAGCACAGACCTTCCCCCCACCCCCAACACCATCCACCCACCACCCTATAAACTCAATCAGTAGTTCCAATGGGAAAACCATGATTTTCAGTAATTTCAACATGTCAACAGTAATGGTTTTTCAGTAGTCTTCAGCAATCACATAAAGCAATTATAAAAGCATGAAAATGTACAAATTAATGAAAATTAAACTTTAATTGTCACGCACACACATGACACACACAACCGCATCCATCAAATTTATTCAAGAAAATTTCTAAGACCGATCTAGATATTTTTTCAAAATTCAACGCTAATAAGTTTTTAAGAATAATCTTCTAAGGGAAGACTGTTTTTGAAGATTTTTCACTGGAATGACTGGCTAAGCAGAGCTCTAGATAAGCTTTTCATTAATCGGGTGACTCACTCTTGGAAATTGTGTATATTGGGTTTTTAAAAAATTAATTGGGTTTTTTAATTAAGTTATTATACATTATTAGCAATAGATCTGAAATTAGTTGGGTGATTGGCTATTTCGGTACTTATGATGTTAAAAATTAATTGGGTGATTGGCATTTTTATTGGGTGAAAATGCAAAAACCCTGCTTATCTAGAGCTCTGTGGCTAAGTTAACATTTTATGAGGTTGAACCGCACCACCAACCATCCCAATTCACCCCTATCTACAAACAAAGAAAAAAAAATTGGAATATCTTACTTGGTTGTGCAATTTAGCCCTCAAATTTGGATATCATTACTTTACCTATATTTTCATTTCCCCATGATCGCGACATTCTGGAATTCTTAACCAAAATTTTACTCACTTTACAAACATAATTACATTTCCACAGACAATATTTTCATGACAGCTGTCTAAATTCAACTGATTCATTGTTTCAAATTCACAAAAACAATGGATTTTTACAATATTCAGAGAAATATTACTGAATTGTGATAAGTTCCTGGTATGTATGTCTGATGTAGGTGAGGTTATTTATGCAGTTTAGTGATGTCAGTCTAGCGGTAACTGGGACCCAATCTAAACTTGCTAACTAATGTAGAAACTCTCACTGCAGTTACGGGATTTTGCGAGACTGACGAGATTTCATGTTTGTTGACATTCTATGAGAAATGGCAGGTCTTATATTACTCAACGCGATGAATAGCGCCCATTGTTTAGCTATCAACATGTGCTACAAGTTCTAGGTGAGGTTTGTTTTGCCACGTCGCCATCCTCTATTGCATAGCAGTGACTGCGGAAGCTTGTTTTAACAAGTTTCCATAATTCTTAACACTTGTCCGTATTGTACCGTAATTCACCTATTTCTTCCCATCCGTAGTTTTGAAGAGCTGACCATAGTACCGTATTTTGGATGTCATTTCCGTAAAAATTACTGACAATCCATAATGGTAGTCTGCTCTAGCAATAGATTATTTTATAAAACAAACACTGGAATGACTGGCTATAGAAACCATTTTTGGCCGCTATGAGAATTAAGGAGTTGATGTTCTCTACAAATATACATGTATGTCCTTAGCACTAGCGTACTTACCGCTTTCTTTCCTCTGGAGAGGTTTTTAAACGATACATAGCCAGCCTGGAAACAAAAGAAATAAAATGAAATTTACAAGTTAACCCAATTACTCTATTCTTAATTTTATCCTACATTTTTAGATCTTTTTCGAAAATATCTTTTCTGCTTTCACCTGTGAACATCTCATCGAGTCTATGGTTCTGTCCGCGGGTGAACATTTAAATTTGATCATTTATATTACAGCACTTCTAGTCTGACCGCAGATCAAATAGAGACCACAAATTTATCCAGCCATGATATCAGTTATGGGCAGTTTTACAGTCGGGAAAGCACATAAAATTTCATACTTTTGCTTGAGTTTTGAAATTATCTGAAAGATACAGCAAAGAATTTATAGCTCTATTTACAAGATTAGTACACACAGAGATAAAATCCGAAAACGGAATCAAAATATCTTCACTAAGTACAAAACTATGGAATTTTCTAACCCTAAAATTGCTTAATTTTGTGTCTCATTTTCATAAAATCTGATTTTGATGTAAAAAAAAATTATTTACTAGTAACACTTAGTTATATCAAGTTAGTACACTGCTTTACCATGCATTCAACTCTCAAAATACAATATGTAGAGTCCACATTGCCACTATTCCATTCAGGATCCAATAATATGCAACACAGCAAATTTCCGTCAATTGAAATGTCTTTTCCGAAACAGTGTTTAATTGTGCTTAAAAAATATATATTTTAATGATCTTAGACAATTTCTTCCTTAATTAGGAGACCTTTCTCTTTGTGAATAAGTTCATTACAAGGAATTTCATTTCATGGTTAACGAAAGGTACAGCATGCAAATTTAACAGATTTTCCGTCAAACCCTGTCCTTTCCGACACATTGCAATAATGAAGGCCAATCGCTAAGCAACCAGTGATTAATGACATTCTTTGATTGAATATAATGGTCCAAGCACTGCTTCATGCATTCCATGTAATTATTCTTATATACTGTTCGTGTATTTTTTGCTAGATGATCTTAATATGTTGAAGTTCTCAAAATGTCAAAATGTCCTTTCCGACACAAGCTGTTTTAGCCATTTTATGTTAATTTTAGAGTGGTAAAACTAAGTTGTATTTCACAGAATATTGGCCAACAGTTATCTAATGAGCAATGACTGTGTTCAATGAAGATATTCTTCCTTAAAATAAAAATCGAGCATTTATAATGATTTCAGTGAACCATCAATATATAATTCATGGATGACTTGGCATATTTTCCCTTAATATATACTGTAAAAGACTGATCTAGAAGGTTTTCAAATACTTGTATCATGTTTCAGACATTTGGTGTTAATAGTGTTGAAACCGAATCTCATTCTCTTTCATACCAATCTGGTCCAAATAGTGTCGGAAAGGACATTTATTTTGACATTTTTCTACTGTATGTGATATTTCTATATTTTCAGGATTCTTCTGCTTGATTCCAATATCTAGCAACTCTGCTGCATACTATGGCTGATTTAGGATAACTTTGGGTGACACTGGCCTTGGATGTTACTAGATCTAAAGCTTGATTGCTTAACAATGTAGAACAGTAATTGATTCTACAATGTTGAACAATCAAACTGAAATTTCATTTTCATTTTGATGTTATTATAACCTATATTTCATTCCATAGTAACACCATGCCTAAGTTGAATGTAACACAGCCCGCGGTAAGGAAAAGTTTAAGGAATATCAGTAAAACGGAAATCGTACCATCTTCTAATAAACAGCTCAGTAGAAGTACAGTATACAGACATAGGATGAAGGAGGACCTAGAAACATATAAAAACTACAAAGATAAAGACAATACAAGAAAAAAGGGAAGCTACACACCTATCAGCATATTGGATTCAAGTGAACAGGAAGAACAGAGAAGTCGGTGGGCCAAGTGGAAGAGGAGTCAAAGGGAAGCTAAGAGAAAGATGGATACCTCTGGTGAACCAGAAATAAAGAGATGTAACAGGCAATCTATGACTGAAGAAGACAGGAAAGAATATAATAGGAAAAAGAAGCAAGAAAGCAGATTGAGACGGTCCGCACAATGTGTAAGGAGAGAAAAAGAAGCCGATAAAGCTAGAAAGGCCAAGAGATCTGCGAACGATACAGTAGCTAAGCCCACCGATCCTCATGCAGAAACACCAAACAGATCGGCCAGCCATAATATCCAAGAACCAACATCTTCAAGCCGAGCTACCATATATCACCACAGACACAAACTAATATCTCAGCTTCCCAAGTCGCCCTCTTCATATGCCAAAGCAGTAAAGTCCTTAGTGGAAAAGGCCACACCTCGAAAGAAACATGAGCTTAATCGGCAAAGAGTGACACGATGTCTTGACTCTGAGTTGATTGCTTCATCCATCACGGATCACATCAGTGGTTTAAAAGCTAACACACAAGAAAAACGTACACAATTTCAATATATAGCTCGCATGATGAGACTGAAACGTGGATTCAAGAAGAAGGTTGCATGCAAGTTGGGAATCAGCCGCAATGTTCTCATCAGAAATAAACTTGTGAAGAAGAAAAGAAAAGATAGAGTTTCAGAAGAGAAGAAAGAAGAAATATCTGAATTTTGGCAATCAGCTGAGATATCACGGATACTACATTTCAAGAGTAAAAAATGGCAAGCCAACATTTATGTTGGAACACACATACACATCAGCATATCGGATGTACAAGAAAAAATACCCTGACAGCAAAATTGGATATTGTACCTTCATAAAACAAACCTGCAAATGCACGTCAGATCAAATATTGTGAGAGGAATGTCTGCTGTTGTCGGGTGTGTGAAAATTGTAAGCTGAAGATGAATGCTCTAAATAATGTTGCAAGGCAGAATCTTGAACACCTTTCCATCAATGATATTAACCAAGCTGTTGGAATGCTGATGTGCAAGAATGTTACAGATAAGTGCCTGAACAAATCTTGTAAGAAGTGCCAGAAGAGCCTAACAGATCATTATCAACCTCTGATTGATGACCATGCAAATGACACAATTGCATATAAAGAATGGGCCTACAAGTCTTATACGTCACAGAAGACATGTAAAGTCTCCCGAGTGCTTACACTTATGACAAAGGAGTGCGAGTTCAGCAACTTGGTCCATGACTTCTCACAGGCTATATCTCATCTTGGACCACACCTGTTTAGAGCAAAATGGCAACAGGAACAGCTCAGCTTGGCACATGATGTAATGCCTCCAAGGTCAGCGATTATGATTATGGACCTATTATTGCAATATATCCATATGATTGGTGTTGGTAGGCATCCAGCCTAACCGTGTGTATGTGCTCGCAGTGTAGCTAGCCTAGACCTCCTTTCAGTAAATAATGGCAGTGATATGATCTATCAAATTACGTCCCACACCAAAACGTGACTTTTGAAATAGACCTGTATCTAAAATTCTAGTCTTCAAACCAAACATATAACTACGTTGTTAAAATTAATTTTAATAGAAACTGTTGCAGTCATAGGAGACACAAAAGTATTCAGTCGAATTAATTTTAAAATATTCAATAAAGCATCTAACAACAGCTGGCATAATAAATATCATCAACCTGCATATAGAATGAAATGTGATAAATGGTATCATATAGACCATCTAGGATGAAATGCATTAATGGCCTATAAAGAGAAGTGTATAATTTACAGATATTACATGTACATTTTATAGCCAACAATGTTTAGTAAATCTATGACAAATATGACTGGAATTTATTGTAATTGAATTGGAATTTATCAATTCCGGTCAATTCAAATTATCAATTCCAAATCCAATGTCTTAAAATTTATCAATTCCAATTCCTGAATCCTCAGATTTATCAATTCCAATTCTGGAATTGAATTGGAATTTACTGATCAATTCCAATCGGAATTGACCCCAACCCTGATTAGGGTTTATTTTTCTTATTGATGAACACCCACTGCCCTGTAGGTGGGGCTTAGAATACACCTTCCGTATCCTCTGCGTGTCGTAAGAGGCGACTAAAGGAGGTAAGAGTGAGGTAACCCTGACAGAAACCTCGAGTGCTGAAGACGGAGGTTCCAGGCCGCACGGCGCACTCTAATAAACCATGGATCCACGCACTTAACGCATATGATCATGTCGATAGTCGCTTACAGGACTGGCGGTATGATCAGCGAACGAAAAGAAGAACACCCAGAATGTTGGGAGCAAGGTATAAGCGAAATGGCAGTCAAGGCATTTTTTTTTTACCTATAACGCTGACGGTTATTTATCAGAAAATCAACAAGCACTCTTATTTGTAAGTATTGTTTTGCAATATATGTCCCTACCTGGTGATATAAATCTTTAGAGATGTCAAAAATTTCATGAAAAATTGTCAGAAGCAGCTGTAACTCGAACTTGATCTGTAGTGTCTCATAACATAGCAATAAACCAAGTTTCAGTTATATACCATATGGTGAAGGAGAACGAAAGTCTTGAAAGCTGATATGTTTGTATTTCACAAGCTGAAAGGGGACATAACTCCATCAAAAATTGATGCAAATGCCTGAAACTCGAACTTGGCCTGTAATTTCTCATAACAAAGCAACGTACCAATTCTCAGTTGCATATCTTGAAAGACAGCGAGAATTCGAGAACTCCATGAAAAACTGACAAAAATATCTGAAACTCGAACTTGCTCTGTAACTTCTTATACTAAAACGATGTATCGATTTTCCCTTAAATATATCGGTGCGAAAAAAAGTGCGGAAAGCTGATATTTTTCGTCGAAAGGGGGCAAGCAAGCATACAAATCTTATTCTGGTGGCTAAATGCAGATTAGTTGATTTAGCAAGTAGTGATTGAACGGTAATTGATGTTTTTGTGGTGTAATAACAAGTGCGGAAAACTAATATTTTTGGTATTGCATAAGTCGAAAGGGGGCATTACTCCATCAAAAATTGATGACAATGTGTGAAACTCGAACTTGCTCTGTAACTCCTTATACTAAAGCGATGTACCGATTTTCCCTTAAATATCTTGAAGGAGTGCTAAAAACAGTGCGGAAAGCTGATATTTTTCATATTTCCTAAGTCGAAAGGGGGCATAACTCCATTAAAAATTGACGCATACGCCTGAAACTCAAACTTGGTCTGTAACTTCTCACAACAAAGCAATGTAACAATTCTCAGTATATCTTAAAGACTGCGAAAAAAAGTGTTGGGTTTGGTGCAGGGGATTCCAGTCAACTCGTCCTAATTACCCACCCGTACCACTTTTTAAGTCAACCCGCCCTAAAAATTTGGTCAACCCATCACAATTTCTGAAAGGGGCAAGTCATCCCGTTTTTATCTAGGACGAGTCGACTTAACAAGTGGTACGGGTTGACAATAGGACGGATTGACGTAAAAAGTGGTACGGGTTGGCAAATGGGACGGGTTGACTTAAAAAGTGGTACGGGTTGGCTGCGTAATAACGTGAAAATGATGGTGCAATATGATTGATGTGTGAAAGAGAATTTAGGCAGTCACGGAAAGATAAAGAGCGAATATATTATAATAAAAAATATCCAGAATACGTTGTAATTAATTGTTAATTGTGCGTGATTGATTGATTGATTGATTAAATAATATAATAAGAACCGCGGGCAGTGTGATCCACAAGCTGTATGAGGCAAATGCCTGGTCGTCACAATACAAGAACCACTTAGTCAGGTGGTTCACAAGATGGGTGTATAATACTAATGTTTGGTCATCACAATACAAGAACCACTTAGTCAGGTGGTTCACAAGATGGGTGTATAATACTAATGTTTGGTGGTGACAATACAAGAACCACTTAGTCAGGTGGTTCACAAGATGGGTGTATAATACTAATGTCTGGTGGTGACAATACAAGAACCACTTAGTCAGGTGGTTCACAAGATGGGTGTATAATACTAATGTTTGATGGGTGTACCAGAGCTACACATATATGGAGATTCTGAATGGAATTGGTTAATTGCCAAGACAATACCTGTGCGATACTGTTACAGTTTAACTTACTGTTAAAGAAACCACTATGCTAACGCAAGTGTCTCTCAAGTAGATTAAACAGTAGCCTATTCTATTGCTAACCTATTGTTAATCAATATATCATGCTATTCTTTTAACCTTTGGCCTTTAATCCTTAACGGAGAGAAATATTTTGAAAGTAATTTTAGTGGGCGCTTGTGCTCATGAAAACACAGACATCCTCTAAAATTCTTTGACAAAAGAAACGACCAAGCAGAGATATACTTAGAATAATAACTGAACACAATTACAACGGATTAATCTTTAACACCTCCTGATGTTGATCATACAGGTAAGAGAAAATCGAATATCCATGCATAAGAATTATTTTGTATAAAAGCATGGCCAATATTTTATGTTATCAAAAGTGTTCCAAAGTTTGTTGCAGTCAAAAGTTCTGAAATTTTTTAAGTCATAACGAATTCAATCAAGATATAGTTATATGTTATACCAATATTGTCCAGTAGTTATACTTAGCATAGTGAATTAAGTCACTGTCCAGTGGTTATACTTATCGTAGTGAAAGTTACTGTCCAGTGGTTACTTAGCATAGAAAGATTATGATATATTTATGCATAGATTGTGGTAGGCCTGTCACTAATCGGCAACAGGGATTACTGTGCGAGCCGTGCGGAAGATGGCAGCATCGGATTTGTAGAACAGGCATCACACAGCAAGTGTATCGAGCGGCACTCAAAACAGGTGAATTAGATTGGAAATGTGATGACTGTAGACAGGATGAGCATGTCGCCGAAAATTATCATGACTGATGAGGCTGGTCGCCTAAATTCAACAACTGATGATGTAAGCAGTCTGCTTCTGCCTAACTTACACAGCACAGCATTATCATCGCCATCGCCACCAGTATCACCATCTTCTATCAGGTCTTCACCACCTTCTTCACCACCTTCCTCCCCACCGACTCCATTAGTATTGATGTCGCCAGATTCACAATCGCCACCCGCATCACCTATGTCGTCAGATTCGCAATCGCCCCCCGCATCACCTATGTCGCCAGATCCGCAATCGCCACCCGCATCACCTATGTCGCCAGATTCGCAACCGCCACCCACATCACCTATGTCGCCACGTTCAACATCGCCACCTGCATCAGCAGATTCAAGCGCTTCATTCCGGCTAGATTCAGTTATATTGACACCATTGCGTCTTGAAGAGAATAGCCTTGACGACCCGACACCAATACTCGCAGAAGCTGCTGACCCGCCAGTCATCACATACGAAATTGTAGACGGTGGTACGCAACGTTGTGGGAAGATGCTGGTAGATAGCGTAGGATATAGCTATACACTTAAACGTGAAGGAATAGCAGTTGTAATAGTATTCAAATTTTAGCATAGGCTGTAGAAAATTGTAATCTGTTTATTACAGTATTGCTACAGCCAAGGCAAAACGTTGATACTACTACCACAACTATGCTGGTAACAGTATTGGTGCAGTTGTTCGTATGGCTATTTGGCGACATAGGCTATTCCGCCGTAGGCACAACTGCAATCATACAATTATCAGCTTTAATTATACCACAGGAGTCTGCCGTTTTAGATATGAAAACGCGAAAACTAAAAATACGAAAGCAGAGTAGCACTATATTATACATAGTATAGTTCTACCGTGTCTTCGTATTATCTAAAACGGCAGACTCCTGTGACAAAGGTAAGGTCTCGCCCTAATAATTACATATGTAAACCCGTCCTAAAATAATAACTATATTATTTTTAGGACGAGTTGACTTGAAAAACTATTGGGACGAGTTGACTTAGGACGGGTTGGAATTAGGACGAGTAAAAAGTAGGACGAGTTGGTATGTAGGACGAGTTGCATTTAGGACGAGTTGACTGGATACCGGTGCAGGCTGGTTTGGAATGTAGTTTTGAGGTGGGAAGTATGAGGTGTCATGTGTTGTGTAGCTATTTCTGTTATTTGTTCCATTGTTAGTGTTTTGATTTTTGTAGATAGTTACTTCGACCAGGATAGCAGAAACTATATCGCTGTATCTTCAGTATGGTTGATCAGAATTTGTATCTATGTGTGTGGATTGAGTTCTATCAGAAATTTCAGAGTTTTTGTGGTTGTTGGTGCTACTTCTATTTGCAGCATTAGTAGCTGCACCTTGTCTGTGATCGAAATCAAAACGTGTCAAGGTTGTGGTTGCTCTGCCATACCGTGATGGTTGCTGTCGATTTCGTCAAAGCCATCGCTCACTGCATTCCCTATTAGTATTGTTGATCAATCATAAAAATATTATTAAAATAAGTGAATCGAATTTATAAATTAACTCTGGACAGGCTATCCAACCAAATAAAATTGTGGGTTTGCTGTAGTCCCTATATAATTGGAAATAAAAAGTCAATTGATGATTTCAGATTTGTCCTTTAAAAGGACTAATGGAACACATACGAAAATTGGTCACGATACATTTATTGCTTCAGTAAACCAATGAAGTTCACCAGGAGGTAAGAATTGACACTGATAGTAAATTCATGCTAACTGCTTTAATATAAAACCTGTTGATTTTGTAAACTTGTGCAGGACTTTAAGATCCCCTGTCTTGAAACTCTTCCCAAGATCGCCGCCATAACTGGTTACCAGACGAAGTGAATTTTACCCCGATCTAAGGGTCATATATGGATGTGACTAAATCCAGGACAAATTTTGCACGTCACCGACACATTTTTTTCAAGTTCAAGTTCAATATTATATATTTTGAAAATGAATTGGCTGGGTGTTGCAAGGATGAAGAATTTGATTACAATCATTGGACTCCCCCCACTTTTTACATGTGCTGGAACTTATTTAAAATTTTTTAATTTCATGTTTAAGTCATGTTAAAGAATATTTTGAGAAAGAATTGGCTGGGTATTGCCATGGATGAAGATACTGGTTGACACCATTAAATGTAACGGATGGGATCCGTTTTTGATGTGCTTCCTTTCAGTTCTGACTGATTTCACCCACTTTTTATATGTGTTAAAATTAGTTTTAGAAATCTAATTTTGTTGTTTAAGTCATGTTAAAATATTTTGGGGAAATGTGGCTGAGAGTTGCCAAGGATAAGGAACTGATTGCCATCATTAGACTTTTGTTCTGCCTTGTCACACAGGAGACAGGTGATTAACTGAAAACAGTGTTATTGGCCATCAAGGACTGGAGTCATTTGCTTACGTGTTGAATATGCTTACGGAAGTTGCATCGTATAACTTTCTTTGTAGATAATATGTACATCATAAATTTAATTTTCAATAGTATGCAGATATGCTTTCTAAAGTAATTAGGGAAATTACCTTTTGAGAAAGTCTGCTTTGGTTCTGTTTGAATTGGCCCACTTTTTATGAGTGTTTCAGTCAATTTAAGTTTTGAATTTCATAAATTTTAAGTTATGGTATAGAGTATTTTGAAAATGAATTGATTGGGTGTTGATAAGGATGAAGAGTCTGATTGCCACCATTCGAAGGAACTAGCTTAACCCTTAAACACTTAATTTTTGACAGATATGTGTGGTGTAAAGGTGAAATCTAAATAACTACTACAGTTTGTATCTATGTCTTATGCTTCTAGCTTGCTAATGTTTTTACTATTTATGCTATCCACATGTTTTTTGGCTGCTGAGTGTTTGCCATCTTTTTGATGATTGGTGAATTAATATTGGTCAAAGTTCTGGTGAAGAGTAATGCCTTTCTGGAGTGTGGGGTAGAGCCATATCCGGAACATCACTTCTAGAATGGGAGGTGTCTTATGGACATCTGTTATTTTGGGGGTGGGGTTTTGGGATGTGGTTATGCCTTGTCACACAGGAGACAGGTGATTAGTTTTATTGATCATCAAAGAGTCATTTGCTTTAGTTTTGAATACGTTTGCAGAAGATGCATTGGTTTAACTTTCTCTGTAGATAATATGTACATTATAAATTTAGTTTTAAATAGTTAGTTCAATAGTATGAGGATATGCTTTCCAAAAGTAATGAGGGAATTAGCTTTTGAGAAATTCTGCTTAGGTTCTGTTTGGATTGGTCCACCTTTATGTGTGTTGGTATCAAATTAGTGTTTAAATTCATGGAACTTAAATCATGGTATAGAAAATTTTGAAAAATAATTGACTGTTGCAAATAATTTAGGTACCATGCCTCTTTTGGAGGGGCCTTTTTTTTAACCCGTTAGCACTTGGTTTTAGGTTTCTAAGCATCTCATCAAAGTCCGGTTGTGGATTGTGGGAGCCTGGGAGGACCATTTTTGGCAGTGAACCACTTGAGGGGCTGGCTTGGTTATTGAGTTAGTCATTATTGTGTTTGGGTGTCAGGGGTGGATTTCTTTTGGTCTGCGATGAGCATTGTTTGTTGAAAATGAGTGTTATAGAGGTTTGTTTTCTTTTTGTAAAAATATGAATTTCGGTTTTATTGCACAAGACTTTTTAGATCTGCCTGGTCGAAGTCAAACACTGATGGGCATTCCTGGAACGATATCCTTAGGATTTTTTAAATATATTTTTTTTGCCTTTTTGGCATTTTGTGTGTGGTTGTTGTTTTCCTTCCTTTTTGAGTGATTCTGTATGACATTAAAATTAGCTTCCTACAATGTTCGAGGGTTGGGAGATCGCGTAGAAAGGAAAAAAATCTTTTTATTTTGTAAAAATAAAAATTTAGATATAATTGCTTTACAGGAGACGCACAGTATTTACATATACATATTCTCTTCTGCTGGTTATGCTAGTAAGCCTGTAACAGATTTTCACTTTCTTCTTGAACCTGGGTTTCATTAACCTGTTTAACTGATTGGGTGCGGATGGGTGAGATCGGGAACTTAATTGTGTAGAGGTTCTCTCGGTAGTGCTTATCAATCCTTCCTTTGAAGGCGTTGAGTGTTGGAGCTGTCACTATGTGATCAGGTAGGCTATTCCAATGCTTGTTCACTCGTATGCTAAAGAACCTCTTTCTGGTATCACTGCAGAAGCGTTGTTTGGTTAGCTTGTAACTGTTACCTCTTGTGCGATCACCTGCGTCTGATGGCAGTAGATGCTCCCGATTGACGTCGTACATATTATGCGTGTATTTGAAAGCCTCGATAAGGTCTCCGCGAAGCCGCCTATATACTAGACTTGGTAGTTTGAGTGTTCTGAGTCTATCTTCATATGGTAAATCACTTAGCCCTGGGATCATCTTTGTCGCTCGTCGCTGGACGTTTTCAAGTAACAGCACGTCTTTTTTGTACAGTGGAGACCATACCACGTTTTCATATTCTAGGTGGGGTCGTACACGGCTTTTGAAGAGCAGTACGAATGTGACAGGATCTAGGAAGTCGAACGACCTTCTAATCATCCCAACGATTGTATTGGCTTTGTTTACTGCTGTCTCTGCATGGCTATTAAACTTCAGTCCATTGTCAACAAAAACGCCCAGATCTTTTTCACAAATTGTTTCGCCAAGTGTTATGCTTTGACCATTTTCATTCATGCTGTAAGGCTGTTTCTTATTGCATCTACCCAAGTGCATGGTTTTGCACTTGGATGCGTTAAAGCGTAGTTGCCAAGTATTTGCCCAGTCTTTTAGATTGTTGAGATCTGTCTGTAGCTGCTGATGGTCCTCTTCTGAAGCTATCTTTGAGTAGAGCTTAGTATCATCTGCAAAGAGCTTTATCATACTGCTTACTACTTCGGGCATGTCATTAATGTAGCAGACGAATAATGCCGGTCCCAGCACACTGCCTTGAGGGATTCCACTGAGGACTGGAGCCCAATTTGAGCTACAGCCATTAACGACAACTTTCTGCCTTCTGTTACTAAAAAAGTCTTGAATCCAGCCCAAGGCATCTCCACTGACACCGTAGCTCTTTAATTTGCTAAGCAACTCTGGTGTGGGATGGTATCAAACGCTTTAGCGAAGTAAAGGTATATCACGTCGACTACTCCTCCTTGATCTACGATGTCAGTACAATAATCTAAGGTTTCTAACAATTGTGTGATACAGGATCGTCCACTTAGGAAGCCATGCTGACAGTCAGAAATAGAGTTTGACATATGATTCATGAGCTTATCTCTAATGAACCGCTCCATGACTTTACATACAACTGAAGTCAGGCTTACAGGTCTGTAATTGCTGGCTGATGATTTACTGCCTTTCTTGAAAATAGGGGTTACTTGACCATTTTTCCATTCCTGAGGGAGGGTTCTATCACGTAAAGATCTGTTGAACAGTATCGCTAGTGGCCGGGTAATACAATGGCTCATTTCCTTCAGGACTCTTGGATGAAGCCCATCGGGTCCTTGTGACTTTGACACTAGCAGGCTATCCAACCTTTTCTTGATATCCTCTTCCTTGATGATGAAATTGCTTAATGTACTGCTGGGATCTCTACTGTTGAGCTGGGGTATTGTGGTTAGGTCTTCACGTGTAAATACACTATTTATTGTTGGTGATGAAAACTTTTGGATAGCCGAATGGGGTGATAAGATTTTCTTTAATCATGGATCAATTTTTTGTAATAGATGTCAAAATGTTACCGAGGACATTATTCACTATATTTATAGTTGCCCTACTATTCTTAATTTTTGGTATTCAATCTTTAATAGATTAAATAGGATTGAACATGTGGTAAATTTGAGTGATATGGAGGAAATCGTAATTTTTGAATTTCACCCAGTATCTAAATAGCCTCATATAAATTATTTATTATTATTAGTAAAGTTTTATATTTATAAATGTCATGTGACTGATAAATCTGTTTGTCTAGTTGAGTTCAGAAACGGTTTAAAGATGCAACTTCGGGTGATGGAGAGGGAATCTGCCAGGGCTAAGGTTGAAATTTGTGCTTTAATTGAAAAATTTATATAATCTATTATTTTCTGCATTATTAATATTTTCCATCTTTTTATCGAGATATATCTTAATTACTCATCCCTCTGAGATACAGGATCGCTCGTTTAGGGAAGGAAAGTTGGGTGGGGTGGGGTTTTATATTGATAATTAAGAAGTTGAAATTGTATTTAATGTATGTATATGCACGGAATAAGTAGAAGCCTTAATTGTAAATCTTGAAATTAAAAAAAAAGGTCAATATTATATTTATTTCACATATTTATGTACATGTAGACAGATACTACAGGCAGTCCATCTAAGGCAATGCCTACAAAGTTATGGACATCTTACAAATATACATCACACTACATTACCAATATCGCTAGAGCCAACATGTGTATGTGGTATAACATGCATAGCGTTTCCAAACCAGTTACTCTATCAAGCCAGAGACATAACAAATCCAAACCGTTTTATGCTCCTTAAGGATGAATTAAACGAATCCAAAGACATAGAAAATCATTTCTTAATTGAACCTTCCATTACCTCAAATTCCATGTTGGTCCAAACTGCCAGAATGTCCCCAGTGAGATTTATGAGCGTATTAACAAAGGACTATCTAAACAGTTACACTGGTATTGCAGTTACTGTAATAAAGGAGCGACCAATATCTTACATATGATCAATAAGGTGACTGCCCAATTGACGAACAGTATAGAGCGTGTAAAAAAGACTGTTGAGCAGAATGACAAATCCATTCATGTGAAGGTCAATTCTGAGGTGTTACGGCTACAAAAGGGGATAGATGACAAAGAGGAGAGGTTGCAGAGTCTCGAGAAGAAAGCGGCAGAGAAGATAGTAGTGGATGTTGAGGAGAAGAGTGAACATCTGGACACGCTTGAGAAGAAAGTTGCTGTGGTTGAAGAAAGCATGCACAAGATGGTTACCTCCAATAAATCTACAGACACATGAAGCGAAGAAGCGGAATAAAAAATGAAGCAGATGCTGGATGAAGAGGCTAGAAAACAAAACATGACGATACATAGAGCTAGAGAGAGCACATCCACTGACCCTAAGACAGGGCGGGATGAATATATTAAATTTGTGGTAGACCTCTGTAAGGGACCGTTAGAGATGGAAAGCTTCAGCAATGAGAACATAACAAGGCAGTTAGATTGGGCAATCCTAGGAAAATCAGCAGGCCAGACCATTACTCATCACGTTGGAATCAGCTGTTCCTAAGACACGATTGCTGAGAAGCACCTACAAACTGAAGGAGGCAGCTGAACCCTCTTCCACAGTAAGCATCGAGCATGATTTGTCTACGGCACAGCGTGAAGAAGTTACACTTGCAGCAGAGGCGAAAAGGAGAGCGGAGGAGGATAACTCGGGAAAGTATGTCTATCATATAAGAGGACCACTCAGAAACAAGAGAGTAGGCAGAATACCAAAGAATTAGAAGAGAAGCGCAGCAGTATGAATGTAAATAGTGTAAACAGTTATCAGAAGTTCATATGTCACAGACAAATATTTGAGAAGAGTACGACAGATTGTAGGGTACAAGTGATGTAAATAATAATGCAAGTGATGTAAATAGTTATTGGAAGGACACGGGTCAAAGGCATGGTGAGAAGAGTAAGAGATGTGGGAGCGAGCGGGAGGTGAGATGTTAGTACACAAATGCTGAAACATTATCTAATAAAATGACTAAATTACGGTTCCATGTGCAGCACGCCTCAGCACAACCAGATGTTATTGCTATAGCAGAATCGAAACCTAAGACAGCAAGATTTGTCCTGGCAGAAGCAGATGTCAAAATAGATGGGTATGAAATTTACACCACAAACTTAGATACGGGGAAGGGCAGAGGCATAGTAATGTATGTGAGACAGGGCCTGGATGCCAGGTACACAATGTTCAACACAGTATTTGAGGAGTCAGGGTGTTAGCATTAAGCTTAGAGAGCATGCAGAAGTATTGATCGGATGTGTGTACAGAAGCCCAGGAAGAAATAAGAATGATGACCTACAAATGAGACATTTGATCAGGGAAGCAGTGAGCAGCAACCATTCCTATGTGCTTATTGTTGGAGACTTCAACTACCCAAACATAGATTGGACTACATGGACGACACCGGGAGAGGGGACAGAAAATAAAGAGTACAAGTTTATAGAGACACTGAGAAATAATTACCTTTTCCAGCATGTGATAGAACTTACTAGAGGGCGGGAATCAGATGAGCCTCAGCTCTTAGATCTGATTCTAACAAATGAAGAAGGAATGGTGGGAAATGTGGAAAAGGAGGCACCAGTGGGGAACAGTGATCACTGCATTTTAGCATTCAGTTTTGACGGCTATGATAATGGCTACAAGAAGACACTTAAGAAATATTTCTACGACAAAGGGAATTATGCAGAAATGAGCAGAGAGCTGGACATTAACTGGGAGCACTCATTACAGCAAGGTGATAATGATGTGGAGACACAATGGCTGATTTTTCTGGAAGACCTAAGTAATGCAGAGGACAAATATGTACCAAGTAAGATTGTGACACCACTACCACAAGCAAGAAAGTGTGGCACAAAACTTGATAAAGCTATGGCAGATGCAGTGCAGAAAACGCGGCGGTGTTGGCAGAGGTACATGGAGATGAGTGAACCTGAGAAATACAGGGAATACACGAAACAGAGAAACAAAGTGCGGACCATGCCTAGAAAATTGCAGAAAGATATGGGGAAGGTGATAGCTAGTGAGGCCAGAACAAACTCCAAATGGTTTTGGAAATATGTGAAGAGTAATTTGAAGACGACAAAGGCAATATCGGACCTAGTTAAGCCTAAAGCAGGTGAGAAAAAGAATTAATGGCATCAGATGAGGAGAAAGCTCAGGTACTTTCAGATTTCTTTGTCAGCGTGTTCACTAGGGAGCTGCAGTTAGAAGACGGACCAGAAAGGAGGAGAGAAGGCGACTCAGCCCTGGATGATAGTAAGATTGCAGAAGAAGATGTGAAGAAGAAGCTGTCAGCGATAAAAACTGACAAGTCACCAGGCCCTGACAGAGTACATCCGAGAATCCTAAAAGAAACGTATTCAGTTATATCTAGGCCATTGGCAATAATTTTTAATACAGAACTCAGCACAGGCACGGTACCAAAGGATTTGAAGACAGCGAATATAACTGGTATTTTTAGGAAATGGAGTCAGAAGTCAGCAAGCAACTATAGGCCAGTGAGCTTAACCTGCATATTGTGTAAGGTGATGGAATCAATCATCAGAGACCGCATCATTGAACACATGAACTCCATGTTCAGCGATAAGCAGTTTGGCTTCATTTCAGGCAGATCCACATCACTGCAGTTGTTGAAGGTGCTAGATGGATGGACACAAAAACTAGAGGGAGGCAGCAACATAGATGTTATATACCTCGATTTTATGAAAGCGTTTGATACAGTACCTCAACAGCGTCTCCTCAGTAAGCTACTGAGATTTGGAATACCAGGACAAGCCCATCTGTGAATTAAATCATTCTTATCAGACAGATCACAGAGAGTTAAGGTCAGCAACTCCACATCAGAATGGAATAAGTTTATCAGCTGGATTCCCCAGGGCAGTGTGCTAGGACCAGTCCTCTTTGTCTTGTAGATAAATGACCTCCCAGAGACTCTGACATCAGAAGCTTATATGTACTCTGATGATACAAAAATCTCATGCCAGATCAAAAGCGTGGAGGACCAGAGGGTGCTGCAAGAAGATCTGTTTAAGTTACAGGATTGGTCCAACAAGTGCTTGCTACAGTTTCACCCTGAGAAGTTGGTAGAAGTCAGGAAGATGAGACGAGAGATTACTTTATGAGAGGTGACAGTGAAGAAGGGCCCAAGCATAGACTGATTAAGATCAACAAAGAGAAAGATCTAGGTGTCACAGTGGATGGTCGGCTGTCATTATAGGACCACATAAGTGAGACGGTCAACAAGGCAACTAAAATGATGGGGCTGATCCGGAGGACATTCGTTCACCTAGACATGGAAAACTTGTTATGGCTGTACAAGGCACTGGTCAGACCTCACCTCGAGTATGCTAATGCAGTGTGGCATTCAATGCGTAAGAAAGACACTTGCCACCATGGAGAACGTCCAAAGTCACAAAGCTGATACCAGAGTTAAGGGACCTTAGCTATGAAGAGCGTCTGGTGAAACTGAGACTACCAACATTAACTTACCGTAGACTGAGAGGCGACATGATTGAGGGCTATAAGATGCTGCAGGGGTGTATGACAGAGATGTTGGTCAGAGATCCCACTCAGGGAGTCAACAACTAGGAGGCATCACTTGAAGATCTTCAAGATAAGAGCAAGGACTAACCTGAGACAGAACAGCTTCTGTGCACGGATAGCAGAGCCATGGGACAGCCTACCTGAATCAGTAGTGAGTGCTCCAACAGTAAAGGCATTCGAGCCACGGCTGGACAAACATTGGAAGCAGCAAGAGATAGTGTACAAATTTGATGCAGAGCTCAATATTTATGCTTCGAGACACAGTGTATCAGTTATGTTAGAGAATTGTGAAGGCGAGTATCTGGACACATAGGACAATCCTTTCGTCCAGTAACTACACGAGGTTACATGAGGTTACATTACAAACAAGAGACACACAAAGATGACAACAATTGTCATTTCTTGTCTACGAAAAAATGCATGCTTATGTGTATGTGTGTATATGTATATAGATATAGAGCTACATAGCAACTAACAAAAGTTTACTAATAAGTCATATCCATATCAATATCAATATAAAAAATCTTGGGGTAAAGCAGGTAGTATCAGTTGTAACTTAACAATACTTACTTCCGGCTTCCAGCAAGGTAAAAGGGATCATTTACACCGTACAGAAAAGAATACAATCTATTTACATGTTGTAGATATCGGATTGTCTCGTGGGAAGTCATGACCCCGCTAGACATCTTATATTTGCGAGTAAGACCTCAGTGAAATTGATGTTTGAAAATACCAGGTGAGCTAAGAACTGAATCAGCATCGTAGTAGTTAGGTATCGTGTAGGAAAATGCACTGGTTGACTTTGACCCGTGCTGATGATACAGTTTCGCGGAAATAGGATAGAAACTATATCGAAACTGTAGCGGTAAATTCATCCCAATAAGTTAGAAATTGGAATGGATTGGAATAGGGCCTATGGTTCTGCGTTGGTGAAATCTGTCAATAGTTGAAGATAAAAGTTGCTGCTGTGGGATCGGCACACACTTTTATAATGTTCAGCAGTTGTTTCGGCCGTTAGTTTAGTAAATATTCGAGTGATAATAATCGGTAGGAATCGATATGAATATAGGTGACAGACTGCCATTTAGTTGTTGACGGTCAGCATTCCGACTCCCTTAAGCAAGTACAACAACACCAGCTGGCAATGAGATCATACAGCTCATGTGCTTATTAACGTTCGCTTCCTACAGGCTTATCCAAGATAGGCAAGGGACAGGACAGAGGCATTGTAGCGTCCTGTAGGAATTAATAACACAATCGAAATTGGTATATCAACTATATGTCAATCAAAGAAAGGCATGCTACAACAACACATTCCGTAATCTTGTTAGTTAGCTGACAGGTCGCACCAAATCAGAACCAGCCAACACCGCTTTGCCAGGTTGAATAGTAGATCTACCATGTTTAGTAATGAATCCCTAGAAGAGAAGCCCAGAGTTTGATTGGCCGAGATGACGTCATAATCAATGAGCATCTAGTCATACTCTGTGGCAGAGAAACAAAAGGAATAAGGTTTCGAAGTAAAATCGAATGGTAGACGAAGCGGGATTGGTCAGAAGGACCAAGAGGATTAAGTGAAACTTCTAGGAAGAGATAGGCAGAGGTTGATTGGAGGGAAGATTGTCCTGGCCAATCAAACTGTGACTATAGCGTGCCTAGAAGTATAATGAGAACAGAAATCTATGTATTATAATATATATAGATATATATATATATCATAATAGATATGCAGGTTAGGAAACTGCAAAAGATATATAATAGGCACTTTGTCTATTGAGAAATCAATCAGGTACTGGTGACCTAAAGCGAAACGTGTCGTGTCGTTGATCGTATTCTCTACGAATATATTGGAGTAGGAGAGAATTGTTAAGGCTAGCTAGATATCATATCAACCATCGTGTTGAGAGTAATCGGTAGCAGTAAAGTAGCCCGAGTTAGAATCCGATAAGATAGTTTAGTACCATAGTTATATTAGCCGTATCATTATAAAGTATCATTATAGTTTCAGTGACAGTATAAGTCACATTGATATATAGAGTTATTGTAAAGTTAGATATAAGAATAAAAACATCACCTTGTAAATACAAGGCACTAGTTTGGTCGTTATTAAGGAACTCCTAAGACAGTACGGAGAAACACTGTACCTTACCACGAATCTTCAGTACGTCAGATCAGGCCCAGTTACATAAAATATCTTCAGTCCATCTTTGAAGAGGCGAGCTGTAACTATCCGACCGTAGCAACGAGAAGATTGATTGTCGCAGCAATCATCGAACATCATAAGTCTTCTCGAAGTTGTGGTTGTGAACGTATTAGCATAGAAAAGTAGTACCGAAAATCTTCAATGTGTACAATTTCTTTACTTATAGGCTTGAAAAAATAAGTTGTGTCCGGTTTTAGGTTAGTTACTTACTTAAACACTTACATGACTTAGTCTATGTCTCTAGCTATTTTGTTACAGGCAATATTTTTTTCGTTCTTATTGCATTTTAATGGGGTGGGTGAGGCATGATTGAAGTGTAAGCTGTGCTAAGTTTTTGGTGGAGAAGAGCATGATCCAGACCATTAGCTGTGGTGTGCCGCCTACAGTACTGGACCCCTGATCTAAACATTAGCTGCGGTGTGCCTCCTACACATAGAACAGACTGCACTCCCCCTGCATAGCTTTTTGTTAAATAACTGCTTTACTGTGTTTTGTGTGACTGATTTAGGCATTGCCATTTAGAAAAGTTTGATTTAGTTTGCCTGTGGTTAATAGTCTTTCCTAGTCTAAGTTGTGCCTTATGTCACTTGTGTGTTTGTGATTTCGTAGTCTGTAATGATAGCATTGAACAAATATTGCTAGAGTACTTTTAGTAGTAGATTTATAAATTGTATTTTGTATTTGCGAGGTGGTTGTGTTGGGTGGGTGGAGAGAATGGTGCATGGTCTAAAACCGATAGCTGCGGTGTGCCGCCTACAGTCATGGGCCACTGCTCTGAATGCTAGCTGCAGTGTGCCGCCTACACTCAGAGTAGCTTGCACCCTTCCCTGTTGGTGCTTGCCCAATTGTATCTAGAGCGTGCAGTGTGTGATGTATACATGTACCACATAGCTTTGCAATAGCTACAAATTTATTTGTTGGCTGTTGGTTGATACACATCTCTAGTCGAAGTTGTATATTATGTATTTGAAGTGTTTGTCTATTTCGAGTTTGAAAGTCTCTATGTTCTTGGCCTTAGTTTACAATACTGGCTGTCAAGGAAGTCGATGGTGTGATTACTCTGTTTGAAAAGAAGTGTTTGCGAAGGCCTTTGCTAAACTGCTGCTTATGTAGTTTGTATAAGCGGCCTCGTGTGGACTCCACATGGGACTTCATTAGTAACTTACTTTCTTCAACGTTGTAGTAGCCATGGAGTCTCTATGAGATCACCTCTGAAGCCTCTATATTGTAGAGACATCAGTCCAAGCGATATTAATCTGTCCTTCTACTGGAGTTCCTTAAGTTGTGGGACAAGCTTCGTTGCTCTCTGCTGTATGCCCTCTAGTTCGTTAGACTGTCTCATTAGGTGAGGTGTCCATACCGCGTTGCAATATTCCAGGATTGGTCGGACTAGGGTCTTGAATAGTGTAGTGAACATGGTTTGGTCCATATATGTGAATGTTGTTTTGATCACCCCAAGTATTCTATTCGCTTTTGTAATGATTGTATTGATGTGGGTGTCAAAGAATAGCCTGTCATCAATGTATACACCAAGGTCCTTTTCACTTTCAGTAATCGCTATTGGTGGATGCGTGTCAGTGTCGGTCATGATGTACTGCTTCCGGGGGCTGTTCTTCCCAAGATGTAGTACGCAAATCTTAGCAGAATTGAAACGCAACTGCCAATCTGTTGACCAATTACAAGTTTTATCTATGTTATTTTGTAGATTGTCATCGTTTGGGTTTTCGACAAGCTTAGTATCATCTGCGAAAATCTTACACATACAGTTTACTACATCTGACAGGTCATTTATGAATATAAGGAATAGTACTGGGCCAAGGACACTTCCTTGGGGGCCACTGATCATCACATCTTTCCAGCCTGATTTGGCATTATTAACTTGAATAGAATAGAACAGAAAGTCGTGCGTGCATGTGCTACATATCTGATTGTAAATCTTAAAGGATTGTCTGCGTAGGTATCTACGAGATTGTTTGAATAGAGTTGATCGACTGATTCGTATTGCAATGTCTGTTGTAGGTTTCTGTGAGATCTATTGATCTTCTTCTATCTGCTAGTGTAGGTGGTGTCTGATTACATAATTTAAAAAAAGATTCTACAGTTTCACTAAATATATGTTCCAGACCATGGACCCATACTCAAATGATGGTTAAATTGAATAATATTGAGACAATAGTTGGTGATCTGTTTCTGAAGCATCTCTTGATCATGCCTATTTCTGTCTGGCTTTGTTAGTGATGTTCGAGATGTGTGTGGTTGATTTTGAAGTATTCGAAACTAAGACTCCTAAATCTCTCTGCTCTTCTTCTTTTACATGCACGCACGCACGCACTTTATGAGGAACCTCCTTTCGGAGTAGTTTAAGCTAAGCAGGGGGGTGGGGTGGGGGTGTAGGATGAAAGAAAGAAGTAAACAAATAACATAAAGTTAAGCTAGAGACCAGCTCAGTTTCTTCAGCCATGTAATGATTGATTAGTGGGCATAAGTGATCGATGGATGATTTAAAAAGAAGTTTGACTAGTATCCACTTCTGTGCATTGAAACGCATTAGCCTACTCCGAGACCACACAGAAAGAGATATTAAATCTTGCTGGAAGATCTGACAATCGCTCAGAGTCTTGATGGTATGGTAGAGTTTTGTGTCATTGGCCAATAGCCTGGCTGTGGATTGAACTGAGTCAGGTAAATCGTTCACAAACAGGAGGAATAGCACTGCACCCAAGATTGATCCTTGTGGAACACTGTTGATGATAGGCGTCCAGTCAGAGTATCAATCTATGAGAATCACACGTTGTCATTTAGAATCCAGGAAGATCATACCCCTTGATTCCCACGTTGTTGAGTTTGTGTGCAAGACATGGTTTGTTCATTGTGGTCGTATGCGAAGAACCAATCTGACATGCAATCAATTAGTCGGGCTACACAAGTGCACCTTTTCTGGAAGCCATGCTGATTACATGAGATAATGTGGTTGTTGTATATATGTTTGCAGAGCGCATCAAGTACAAGACGTTCCATGAGTTTGCATACTAGGCTGGTTAAAGAAACTGGTTGGTAATTGTTAAGAGAAAGTCTAGATCCTCTTTTGAAGAGTGGGATCACGTTTGTATCTCTCTAATCTTGTGTAACGGTGTCGGATAGTTTGACTGCTTGAAAATATTTGCCATAGGTATGGCTAGTGGCAGGACTTCACAAAGAACATTTACATGAATAGTATCGGTCACTATCTGGTCCTACTGCCTTGCTCTTCTTTAGGGGTTTTTCAGTTTAGTTCTTACTAGAGCAATGGAGATAGACAGACTGCACAATTTGCTGTTCACATCATGTATTTTCGGTGAGAGAGAGAGAGAGAGAGAGAGAGAGAGAGAGAAAGAGGGAGGGAGGGAGGGAGGGGAGAGAGAGAGAGAGAGCATGGTGCATTTGTCTCGTTACTGATAACTGATATGAAAAAATCGTTGAGTATAGCCTGTCTCACAATCATCGATAATTCTGACTCAATTTGACTATAATGTATTGACTGTCGATAATGATCGAGTAAAGTGTCTGCAGTAGCTATAGAATGGTTTGCCTTCATCCTTGATACGTCTAACAGTCTAACTAATGAGTCTTCATAGTTAGCCTGGGCTTTTTGCATAGTTTGTCTAACACTCTGCGTCTCATTGTCATGTAGGACAGAAACTGCTAATAAGCCACTTGTTCTCCTCTTTCGCTTTCTTTTCTTGGCACGTTTCACTGAAACATAATGTGAGTGAGGAGGATTGTGTCGTTGTCCTGATTTTACTAACTTGGTGGGGATGAACTTGTGGCATAGTTGTTGGTAGGTAGTTTTGAATGTTACCATTTCTCAGCAAATTCGTGCAATATGTGGGTGACGACAGCAATATATATATATTGCTGTCGTCACCCACATATTGTAAGAGTTCACTCATATATATATATATATATATATATATATATATATATATATATATATATATATATATATATATATATATATATATATATATATATATATATATATATATATATATATATATATATATATATATATATATATATATACACCTGTGCAAAAGTTAAGCACCAGCAAAAACAATAGAACGTAGAAACATGATGGTACAACTAGGCTGCCATACTTTTTGTCCCCGCGTTAGCTGACATAATTCCAAGTACGAAATGCACATGCATGCATGACTTCACGCCGCTTGATGTCCGTGCGTGGCGGGAAACAGCACACGTGTTCAGTTATGTAAAAGTCCAGTTTGAGGTGTAGAACATTACATACAGATTTAGGCGACAAGATTAGGAATTTTGTGTTCATGACCGTGGTTTATTTGTACAGAGAGAATTAGCTCTTGATTGTGAACCGCTATGGCAAGACGAAGGTTAAGTGATCGTGTGAAATGGCAAATCATAGGCATGCATACCACTGGTATGTCATGCAGAGAGATTGGCAGACAGCTGAACATTAACCATACTGTAATCAGTCGTTTGATTGCAAAACATGGGCAAACTAACGAGGTGAAGGACAGGCCTAGATCTGGAAGACCGAAGAAGACTACTGCCCGTGATGATCGAGCCCTAGTACGCCTTGTTAGGAGATCTCCATTCACCAACAGCAGAGTGCTCAGCCAGCAATGGGAAACACGCAATAGAGTGTCAATGTCTACCGTCAAAAGGAGACTGTATGCTGCTGGCATGAAAGCTAGGAGACCTGTCAGACGTCCTCTCCTCACTGCACACCACAAAGAGGAGCGTCTGAGGTGGTGCAACGAAAGAAGACACTGGAACATGAGATCCTGGAGACGGGTACACTGGTCCGATGAAAGTCGGTTCCTGCTTCATGCCACAGATGGTCGAACTCGTGTATGGAGGTCCAGACGCACGGCGTACGACCAACGTAACATCATGGAAGAAGTTCCATTTGGTGGAGGTTCCGTTATGATATGGGGGCGCATCTCATTTGATTGTAAGCTGGATCTGTTGACTGTACCTGGAACACTAAATGGACAAAGATATCAAGATTCCATACTGGATAGAGTTGTGGTCCCTCATTTTGTAAATCATGCACCTGGAACCCACCCTATATTCATGGATGACAACGCCCGACCACATCGTGCTAGAGCTGTGCATGAATACCTCCGCCAGAATGCCATCGAAACCCTACCATGGCCAGTAAGGAGCCCTGACACGAACCCTATTGAGCATATCTGGGAAATTCTGGGAAACATGGTGAGAAGGAGGGATCCTCCTGTGCAGACCCTACAGGAATTAACAGACGCACTCCATCTTGAATGGCAACGAATACCACAATGGCGTATCAGTCGGTTGGTGACCAGCATGAGACGTCGTGTCCAGGCCGTCATCCAGGCACAAGGTGGATATACCCGGTATTAATAATGACAGTCTCAAACTCGTGCACAGATGTTAAACTTCGTTTTCAGACACCATTAATGACAATCTAGCCACGTGTGTCAACTGTAGGGCAATAGTTGTCAGTTGTGTCAACGTAACCATATTCAGGCCTCGTTTTCAAGTTCAAACAAAAACATACAGTGTTTCCCCACAATCATAATCAGCATTCCTCTAGTTGCATTATTACCTCTTGCACTAAGATGGATGGGTACATAAATGTTTATGCTATTGCTTTCTTCATAGCACATGAATATACCCTCGCATGTGCGTAAAAATATGGTGGTGCTTAACTTTTGCACAGGTGTATATATATATATATATATATATTATGGAAGGCCATCAGGGTCACAATTCGGTATTTATTTTGCATAATAATTCGAATTATTATGCATAATAATTCGATTTATTATGCGTAATAAATCAACCAATCAGAAAGCTAGCATATCGTTTTTTCTCTATTGATTGGTTGATTTAATACACATAATAATTTGATTTATTATGAGTAATAAATTAACAAATCAGAAGGCTAGAATGTATTTTACTCGTTATTGATTGGTTGATTTAATACACATAATAATTCGAATTATTATGCATAATAATTCGATTTATTATGCGTAATAAATCAACCAATCAGAAGGCTAGAATGGTGTTTATTCGTTATTGATTGGTTGATTTAATACACATAATAATTCGAATTATTATGCATAATAATTCGATTTATTATGCGTAATAAATCAACCAATCAGAAGGCTAGAATGGTGTTTATTCGTTATTGAATGGTTGATTTAATATACATAATAATTCGATTTATTACACGTAATAAATCAACCAATCAGACGGCTACAGTGTCTTTTATTCGTTATTGATTGGTTGATTTAATACACATAATAATTCGAATTATTATGCATAATAATTCGATTTATTATGCGTAATAAATCGACCAATCAGAAGGCTAGAATGGCTTTTATTCGTTATTGATTGGTTGATTTAATATACATAATAAATCGAATTATTACGCAAAATAAATCGAATTATTATGCATAATAAATACCGAATTGTGACCCTGATGGCCTTCCATATATTATATATATATATATAAAAGCGAAGAACTGGGGTTGGTTGGGGTGTGGGGTGGGGTATTCTTCCTAGTGATGGTTTACAAAGCACATAGATACCTATATATATAGGTATCTATGTGCTTTGTAAACCATCACTAGGAAGAATACCCCACCCCACACCCCAACCAACCCCAGTTCTTCGCTTTTATATATATATATATAATATATGGAAGGCCATCAGGGTCACAATTCGGTATTTATTATGCATAATAATTCATATGGGACTATCTGTGGATGCATCTGTCACAATCAATCCTAGGCTTTTACGCCTATTGTACTCTGACTCCAGCACGGCTCTGGCAGTATATGTATTTTTATTTTATTGACGCACTGGCAACGTGCGGCTTCAATTTCCATGTGCTAACTTAGCCGACAGTGCTGCACCAGTTAGTTTTTAATTTGTTGATCACCATCTCCCGGTCGGGGGATCGAACCGTCATCCTGCAACTCCGCATATATATATATATAGGTATCTATGTGCTTTGTAAACCATCACTAGGAAGAATATATATAGGTATCTGGAACATGCACCGATATGTAGGTATCTATGTGCTTTGTAAACCATCACTAGGAAGAATACCCCACCCCACACCCCAACCAACCCCAGTTCTTCGCTTTTATATATATATATATATATATATATATATATATATATATATATATATATATATATATATATATATATAGGTATCTATGTGCTTTGTAAACCATCACTAGGAAGAATATATATAGGTATCTGGAACATGCACCGATATGTATTTTTATTTTATTGACGCACTGGCAACGTGCGGCTTCAATTTCCATGTGCTAACTTAGCCGACAGTGCTGCACCCGTTAGTTTTTAATTTGTTGATCACCATCTCCCGGTCGGGGGATCGAACCGTCATCCTGCAACTCCGCATAGCATCAGCAACCAGGCATCTTTCCACTGGACCAGCGCACCAAGACTAAAAGTCAAGGATTGGCTGACCAGTTTTCACATGTCTGATATACTGACACACTGACGATTCATATGGGACTATCTGTGGATGCATCTGTCACAATCAATCCTAGGCTTTTACGCCTATTGTACTCTGACTCCAGCACGGCTCTGGCAGTATATGTATTTTTATTTTATTGACGCACTGGCAACGTGCGGCTTCAATTTCCATGTGCTAACTTAGCCGACAGTGCTGCACCCGTTAGTTTTTAATTTGTTGATCACCATCTCCCGGTCGGGGGATCGAACCGTCATCCTGCAACTCCGCATAGCATCAGCAACCA